>JAPXFY010000118.1:77500-80000 GCA_030674185.1 Monoplex corrugatus
GATATAACAGTAAAAATCACGTAATACAAAATGGCATGATATGATATGACTATCTACAATTTGGTGTAATGTAACATGTTCAAAATGATGTATATACATATATATATATATTATATCATATCATATCATATCATATCATATCATATCATATCATATCATATCATATCATATCATATCATATCATATCATATCATATCATATCATATCATATCATATCATATCATATCATATCATATCATATCATATCATATCATATCATATCATATCATATCATATCATATCATATCATATCATATCATTCATATCAAACTATGTATATATATGGTCGACTATTGTGGTCGATAAAGTCCAACATAGCACTTTCTTTGTTTGTGTACACTCTTGTGGGCCAAAGTTTGATGAGAGGCGGTCGCATACTGGACAATCAATGCAACACTCTCCAGAGTTGGTTCTGGCCATTATTGCTGCACACATTTCATTTGGCTGCTTCGTCTTTCATTCTCATAAGCTTCTGTTCTCTTGCAAATAGCTTGCCTCCATTCAGACATATTTGTGGCCATGATTTCCCATTGTTCTTCATCAATGTCACTTTTCCGTGCGGATTTTTTTCAGGGTGACTTTGTAGCAAAGCCATGGCCGTCCTCTTGGTCGATGACCCTTTGTCAGTTACCATAGAATCGCTGCTTTGAAAGCCTGTTATCCTGCATGCGCACGAGATGTCCAGACCATCTTAGCTGAGACTGTATTAGCAGTGTTTCCAGGCTTGACATCTGGACTTGCAAAAGTACATTCACGTTTGAGAATCTGTTGTACCATTTGATGTTTAAGATACATCAGAGGCAGCGCTGGTGAAACTGATCTAGTAGCTTGACATGCCTACAGTAGAGAGTCCAGGACTTGCATCCATACTGCAATGCAGTCAGGACTACTGGTTTGTATACTGCACACTTCATCTCCAGTTTCAAGCCCCTTTCGTTCCATACTGGCTTGTGGAGTCTGCGCCATAGGAAGCACTTGCCTTAGCGATGCAGTTGGATACCTCCTTATCGAGACTGTTGAAAGAGGAGAGACTACTACCGAGATAGGTAAAGGAGTCAACGTTGTTAAGGACCTTGCCATCGATCTTTATTTCAGACATGTTTGCTGTTGATCCTTTTGCAGGTTGAAACATCACTTCAGTCTTCTTGATGCTTTTGTGAGTTCAAAGCACTTAGTGGCCACAGACAGAGACAGCACAGTCATCACCATACAGGAGGTCATGAACAAGTGATTTGGTGACTTTTGTCTTTGCTTTCAGGCGTTGAGTATTGAAAACACTTCCATCTGTCCTGTATGTGATCTGGATGCCTGGATCTGAGTCTTTAAAGGCACAAGAGAAGCATCATGCTGAAGAGGAAGCTGAAGAGTGCTGGAGCAAGAACGCATCCTTGCTTGACTCCGTCAGTGACGGGGAACTCATCATCTTCACTGCCGTTGACTAATCTTGCATTCATGCCATCGTCAAAGCATCTGATTATTTTTGCCATCTTGGGAGGGAATCCAGTTCGGGGAAGTATGTTCCACAGTCCTGGGCGTGACACTGTGTCGAACGCCTTGGTGAGGTCGACAAAGAGGATGTACAGATCCATATTTTATTCCTCACATTTCTCTTGGATCTGTCTCGCCGTAACTATCATGTATATAGTATACTATATAAAATATGTTATAATCATAATATGATACAATGTAATGAAATGAAATAGACTGAAAAAAGGATATGATACAAATCAAGAAAGCATAACATACAATAATTTTGCATAACAAACCATGACATAACAGAACATGGCACGAAATAGCTTAACACAACAGAACACAACATACATAACATAACATAACATAACATAGCAGTACATATCATAACATAACATAACATAACATAGCATAGCATTGCATTGCATAACATAACATAACATAACATAACATAACGTAACGTAACGTAACGTAACATAACATAGCATAGCATAGCATAACGTAACGTAACGTAACATAACATAACATAGCATAGCATAGCATAGCATAGCATAGTATAACATAGTATAACATAACATAACATAACATAACATAACATAACATAACATAACAGCATGATTTGATATGATATATGATATGATATATGATATGATATGATATGATATGATATGATATGATATGATATGATATGATATGATATGATATGATATGATATGATATGATATGATATGATATGATATGATATGATATGATATGATATGATATGATATGATATATGATAGGATAGGATATGATAGGATAGGATAGGATAGGAAGGGATAGGATAGGATAGGATAGGATATTATATGATATGATATGATAGGATAGGATAGGATAGGATATGATAGGATATGATATGATATGATGATATGATATGATCTGATATGATATGATATGATAGGATATGATATGATAGGATAGGATAGGATAGGATAGGATATGTTAGGTTAGG
>JAPXFY010000118.1:85000-92131 GCA_030674185.1 Monoplex corrugatus
ACTTCAGTCTTCCTGCGGTTTAGTTCCAGCCCTTTACCAAGAATCGACCTTTCTATAAACCTGTTTCTCTACAGCCTGTAACCTCTCTCACGAGAGCCGCTCCCACAGCAGGAACTGGATCCAGCACTCAGTTCTTGTGTCTCTGAACAAAGTGTGCAAAGAGTTCCAACAGGGATCATTGTTTATAATTTGTGAGGTAATCTTGATTGTCAAGGTGTTAATGCTGTAATACTGAAGTTATAATGTTTTTCCTGTATATGGATTAGAATTTTTCTGTTTTTATCTTCATTCAAAATATTGATTATAATTTTATGTACAACTATTGCAAGCATAAACGCACACACACGCATGCAAACATAGCACACGCACACACACTCACACACACACACATACACACACACACACACACACACACACACACACACACACACATTCTTACATACACACACGCATACAGCAACACACACGCACGCACACACACACACGTACACACACACACACACACACACGTACGCAAGCACACACACGCAGCAATATATAAACACAGTATGCCTCTTTATTCATATGAAAAATCTGTTAATCTTTCTTCATTACGTAAGTCAGTGTTTAAATTTTAATATTCTGTGGTTTCTTATGTGTCTTCTTACTTGTATAGCATTAATGTTTGTTGTTATCTTATTGTGTATAGAATTGTGAACATTTTATATCACCTTTTGCCTTTCTTGCGAAGTGTAAAGCGCTGGTGAGCATGGTTTTTATATGGAATATGCGCTATACAAATAAATATTATTATTATTATTATTATTATTATTATTATTATTATTATTATTATTATTATTATTATTATCACTATTATTATTATTATTATTATTATTGTACCTTTGCTGACACACAGCTTCTATATTTAGACTCCTATCCTTTACAACAAGCTGGTATAACCCCTGTTTACAGAGCTGAAAGTAGATGTTGTTTTCTGACGACCGAATCAGAACCTTTTCACAAGGTTCACACAACTTTGGTCTGGCCTCGCTCTTCCCTCTGGAAGTTCCATTCTGCCACACATCGCACTAAGCGCAGAACTGCCTCACATTTCCCCATATGTTCAGCCAAAACAAACTGGTGCCAGATCTTCTCCAAAGTCTTCTTTAACCTGATGTGTGTTCTCTGACAAAAATGTGTGCGCCTAACTCAAAGATACGCTTGAGGAATTGGATGGGTGCTCTCATCTGACTAAAGAATCTGGAGAGAGAGAGGGAATGCGAGAGGGGAGAGAGAGAAAGAGAAGAGACAGAGACAGAGTGACAAAGAGAGACAGAGACAGAGAGCAACAGACAGACAAACAGACAGGCAGACAAACAGAGACAGAGAGAGTGGGCCAGGCAGAGAGACCAAGAGAGAGACAGACAGAGACAGAGGCACAGAAAGAAGCAGGGAAAGAAGGACAGCAATGACGATACATAAAAGAAATAAAGGAAAATAAATATAGAAGAAAGTCGTCAAGAAATCAAAATGAGAAATCATAGAAAGATTGCTTAAAAAAAAAGAACGATAAAAAAAAAGAGAAAATGAGTGAGAGACAGAAGCAGACAGACAGACAGACAGAAACACAGAGCGAGAGATACAGACAGGCAGAGACAGACAGACAGACAGACAGACAAGCAGAGAGAGAGAAGGACAGAGAATATCAAAAAAGATAAATGGGCAGAAACAAGTAAACAAATAAAAGCACAAATAAATGAAGACCAGAAAGCTTTCATTTTGAATTTCAGCCAGCCTTGGCTTAATACGTCCATGTGACGAGGGCTATCATATTAATGTTATTTTACACTGCATATTTTTGCTCGCCATGTTCAGTTTTTTCTGGGATTTTTTTTCTTGTTCGCTGTCTCTCTAGCGATCGTTTTTTATCAACTTAGTATTAATCATTGTGCGTTTTTATCATGAATTACAGAAGCATGTTATTTTATGTCATTATTTCCTTTTCTCTTACTTGCCCTTTCTACAAATCTAAAATGTGAAATTCGATTATACCGTTGTTTTTATTTCTTCCTTGTGAAGGATTTTGCAAAAATATTTTCCTTTCTTTTTTTCTTCCTGACTATGTTTTGTTTTTCGATTTCTTTTTAACTTTTATTTCATTCATTTCTGTTATTGATTTTTTTGTTATGTTTTTGGTTGATTGTTTTTGTTTATCTGCTCGCTATTCTGTTTTTGTTTGTTTCTTTTTCTTCTTTTTTTTTCATTTCGTTTCTTTTGTTTTTTTCCTTCTGAGTTTTGAAGTTCCCTTTCTCTCGTTCATTTCCTCTCCTTTCTTTCCTTGTCCTTCCTCTTTTAATGTCTTCTTTCTTTCGTTCATCATTTATTCTATCTGTCCTCTCTGTCCTTAACCCAACCCTTCAGAATGTGATGACAAATGTTTCACTGCCATGCCTTTCATGGGGACGGGGCCAATGTGCTGTCACGATGTTCAAGAATGCTGTGTGTATTAGAATCGGAAACACTTTAATGGGTTCTATCAATCCTTTATGAAGACACATCCATGTGTGCTGTTGTTGGCGTTTTTGTCTGGCACCAAGTGACGGAATGCAGACTGCAGTGAATGTCTCAGAGGATTAAGAACGGGGGGGGGGGGGGGGGGTGAGACGCGGAGAGGGGGACAGAGGTGATACAGAGAGGTTGGTGTAGTGGAGTGAATGAATCTTTTATTTAATGTCTGTTCACAATAGTGATTTTAGACACACACGCACGCACACATACACATACACATACACACACACACGCACACACACACACACACGCACACATACACACACACACACAAACACACAGACACACACACACACACACACACACACACACACACACACACACACACACACACACACACACACACACACACACACACAAAGGTGGGGTGGAGGATGAGTATGGGGAAGGGTAATAGAAGTTTGAATGTAAGAAGGGGAACAAGTGCAATTAATAATTCAGAACAATGAGTTAACAGTGTCAAATAATAATATACAACAATTAATTAACTCTTCATAACATTTTCATAACAGTCTGCCAACAGGGGATCTGAGAATCAGCTGTACTAACGAGATAATATCATTATTTTTGTTGTAGTGCTTATTTTGGTGTAGTGGGAAACCTGATCTGTACGCAGAAAGAGATGGGACGTGGGACGTGGGACGTGGGACGCGGGACGTGGGACGTGGGAAGTGGGACGTGGACTATGTGCGTGTGTGTCTGTGTGTGTGTGTGTGTGTCTGTCTGTGTGTGTGTGTGTGTGGTGTGTGGTGTGTGGTGTGTGTGTGTGTGTGTGTGTGTGTGTGTGTGTGTGTGTGTGTGTGTGTGTGTGTGTGTGTGTGTGTGTGTGTGTGTGTGTGTGTGTGTGTGTGTACCAATGTATCTATAATGTTTTCCATGGGCTCAAGGTGTCTACGAGCTGACAGATGAAAGACTGAATGTATTCCATGTTTCCATTATTCCATCACTTCTACGTAGAAACATTTAGCGTTAGCATTCATACTTGTGTTATCATTCATACTTGTGTTATCATTCATACTTGTGTTATCATTTATACATGTGTTATCATTTATACATGTGTTATCATTTATACATGTGTTATCATTCATACTTGTGTTATCATTTATACATGTGTTATCATTCATACTTGTGTTATCATTCATTCTTGTGTTATCATTCATTCTTGTGTTATCATTTATACTTGTGTTATCATTTATACATGTGTTATCATTTATACTTGTGTTATCATTTATACTTGTGTTATCATTTATACATGTGTTATCATTTATACTTGTGTTATCATTCATACTTGTGTTATCATTTATACTTGTGTTATCATTCATACTTGTGTTATCATTCATACTTGTGTTATCATTTATACTTGTGTTATCATTTATACATGTGTTATCATTTATACATGTGTTATCATTTATACATGTGTTATCATTTATACTTGTGTTATCATTTATACATGTGTTATCATTTATACATGTGTTATCATTTATACATGTGTTATCATTCATACTTGTGTTATCATTTATACATGTGTTATCATTTATACTTGTGTTATCATTTATACATGTGTTATCATTCATACTTGTATTATCATTCATACTTGTGTTATCATTCATACTTGTGTTATCATTCATACTTGTGTTATCATTCATTCTTGTGTTATCATTCATACTTGTGTTATCATTCATACTTGTGTTATCATTCATTCTTGTGTTATCATTTACACTTGTGTTATCATTCATACTTGTGTTATCATTCATTCTTGTGTTATCATTCATTCTTGTGTTATCATTCACACTTGTGTTATCATTCATACTTGTGTTATCATTCATTCTTGTGTTATCATTCATACTTGTGTTATCATTCACACTTGTGTTATCATTCATACTTGTGTTATCATTCATACTTGTGTTATCATTCATTCTTGTGTTATCATTCATACTTGTGTTTTCATTCACACTTGTGTTATCATTCATACTTGTGTTATCATTCATTCTCTTGTTATCATTCATACTTGTGTTATCATTCATTCTTGTGTTATCATTTACACTTGTGTTATCATTTATACTTGTGTTATCATTCATTCTTGTGTTATCATTTACACTTGTGTTATCATTCATACTTGTGTTATCATTCATTCTTGTGTTATCATTCATACTTGTGTTATCATTCATACTTGTGTTATCATTCATTCTTGTGTTATCATTTATACTTGTGTTATCATTTACACTTGTGTTATCATTTACACTTGTGTTATCATTCATACTTGTGTTATCATTTACACTTGTGTTATCATTCATTCTTGTTTTATCATTTATACTTGTGTTATCATTCATACTTGTGTTATCATTGTGTTATCATTTACACTTGTGTTATCATTTACACTTGTGTTATCATTTACACTTGTTTTCATTCATACTTGTGTTATCATTTACACTTGTGTTATCATTTATACTTGTGTTAACATTTACACTTGTGTTATCATTTATACTTGTGTTATCATTCATACTTGTGTTATCATTTACACTTGTGTTATCATTTACACATGTGTTATCATTCATAATTGTGTTATCATTCATAATTGTGTTATTATTCATAATACTTGTGTTATCGTTTATACTTGTGTTATCATTCATACTTGTGTTATCATTTACACTTGTGTTATCATTCATACTTGTGTTATCATTTACACTTGTGTTATCATTCATACTTGTGTTATCATTCATACTTGTGTTATCATTTATACTTATTATCATTCATACTTGTGTTATCATGCATACTTGTGTTATCATTCATACTTGTGTTATCATTCATACTTGTGTTATCATTCATACTTCTGTTATCATTCATTCTTGTGTTATCATTATACTTGTGTTATCATTCATATTTGTTATCATTCATACTTGTGTTATCATTCATACTTGCTATCATTCATACTTGTGTTATCATTCATACTTGTGTTATCATTCATTCTTGTGTTATCATTCATACTTGTGTTATCATTCATACTTGTGTTATCATTCATACTTGTGTTATCATTCATTCTTGTGTTATCATTCATACTTGTGTTATCATTCATACTTGTGTTATCATTCATTCTTGTGTTTAATCATGTTTACATCTACTTGTGTTATCATTCATCTTGTGTTATCATTCATTCTTGTGTTATCTACATAGTGTTATATTTACTTGTTTCATTCATTCTTGTGTTATCATTCATACTTGTGTTATCATTCACACTTGTGTTATCATTCATCTTGTGTTATCATTCATTTGTATCATCAACTTGTGTTATCATTCATACTTGTGTTATCATTCACACTTGTGTTATCATTCATACTTGTGTTATCATTCATTACTTGTGTTATCATTCATACTTGTGTTATCATTCACCTTGTGTTATCATTCATACTTGTGTTATCATTCATTCTTGTGTTATCATTATCTGTGTTATCATTATCTTGTGTTATCATTACCTTGTGTTATCATTATACTTGTGTTATCATTCATTCTTGTGTTATCATTATACTTGTGTTATCAATTGTTTATTTCTTGTGTTATCATTTACACTTGTGTTATTATTCATACTTGTGTTATCATTCATACTTGTGTTATCATTTAACTTGTGTTATCATTCATACTTGTGTTATCATTTACACTTGTGGTATCATTATACTTGTGTTATATTTCATACTTGTGTTATCATCTTACTTGTGTTATCATTATACTTGTGTTATCATTAACTTGTGTTATCATTTTACTTGTGTTATCATTTACACTTGTGTTATCATTTATACTTGTGTTATCATTTACACTTGTGTTTATCATTCATACTTGTGTTATCATTTACACTTGTGTTATCATTTAACTTGTGTTTCATCATTTTACATTACTTGTGTTATCATTTATACTTGTGTTATACATTTACACTTGTGTTATCATTATACTTGTGTTATCATTCATACACTTGTGTTTTCATTTACACTTGTGTTATCATTTCACTTGTGTTATCATTTAATTGTGTTATCATTCTAACTTGTGTTATTATTCATTACTTGTGTTATCTTTTACTTGTGTTATCATTCATACTTGTGTTTTCATTTACACTTGTGTTATCATTCATACTTGTGTTTATTCATTAAATTGTGTTTTTTATTCATAATTGTTTTATTATTAAATTTCTTGTTTTATCTTTAACTTGTGTTTTTTTATTCATACTTTTGGTTTTTCATTTAAAAACTTGTTTTATCCCTTCATACTTGTTTTATCCCTTTAAAAACTTGTTTTATCCCTTCCCTACCTTTTTTTATCCCTTCAAAAACGTGTTTTTTTCCATTAACCTACTTGGGGTTTTTTCCCTTTAAAAACTTTTGTTTTTTTTCAACTTGTTTTATCCCTTAACTTTTTTTTTTAACCTTTTTTTATTATTCAACTTGTTTTATCCCTTAATACTTTTGTTATCATTCCCACTTGTTTTATCATTCATACTTGTTTTACATTCATACTTGTTTTATCCCTTCATACTTTTGTTTATCATTCCCCAAATTTTGTTTTTTATAAACATACCTTTTTTTATCCCTTCATACTTTT
>JAPXFY010001179.1:5000-27500 GCA_030674185.1 Monoplex corrugatus
GTTTAATTTCGATGTCATAAAGACTCCCAGAAATTTTACAACCTGTTTGTAATGTAACACTTCACCAAGCAATCTGAAAGTAGGCAAGTTACTTAAAGTACCACCAGAATTAAATAGCATCATGTTAGTTTTTTCCGTTGACAACGACAGACCATTTTCTAACATATAGTTTCCAAGATTATCAAGATCAGATTGATACAATTTCCTAATGTAATTCTGTGCTCTCTGTGGAGTTGTCTTTTTTAAAGTAATATTCATCCAAATACATATATCATCAGCATACTGTGCCAAAACAACTCGATTTGAGAGTGCTTTAGGAAGATCCTGTATAAGGATATTAAATAAAAGCGGTGCTATCACTGAACCTTGTGGAATTCCCATATCAAGATGTCGTGAAGTAGAGTAACTAGTTCCCACTCTTGCCTGAATAGTTCTATTGGCTAAAAAAGACTTAATATAATCATACATATTGCCAGATAAACCAATAGATTTCAGCTTGTACAATAAACGCGTATGCCAAACTTGATCGTAAGCTTTTTTCACATAAAAAAATGTAGCTAAAAGACTTTTTCTGCGGGCAAACTGTTTCTTGATATGAGTGGTAAGTTTAACCAGGTGCTCAACTGTAGATCTCCCTTTTCTAAAACCAGCCTGATTTACTGGAATAACGTTATTTTTATCACAGTAATGTACAAGTCTGTTTAATACCAATTTTTCCAATAGTTTGCTCGTATAGGTCTGTAACTGTTTTTATTGTTTTTAGGCTTTCCTGCTTTTAATACTGGTATAACAACAGACGTTTGCCATAATTGTGGTACAGTTCCACCAACCCAGCATTTCTGATAAAGTTTGTGTAAAAAAATAATATAGTTTTCTGGAAGATGTTTAATCATTTCAGTTGAAACTGCATCGACACCTACCGAACTCCTTTTGTTGCGTAGAGACAAGATAGTGTTTTTTAACTCTTCTAAGGTGATTGGAGAATTAAACCAGAGATCATTCTGAGGTATTGGATCAGTGTAGATAGGGTTGTTAGCTGCCATTTCCCTGTAGTGTTTGCAGGTAGGAGTCAAACCATCTACTTTACTATTTTGGGCAAAAAGTTCCACAAAAGTTTCAGCTTTGTCCATGTCGGAAAGAAATTTGTGACTTGTATCAATCATTATTGGACACCTAGGTAAGTTGGCTCCATTTTTCATTTGATTCATTTTTGTCCAGACTTTATGGAAATCCTTGAAATCTGAAATTTCTTTTGTGCAGTATGATGCCCAATAATTTTTCTTTGCTTCAGCGATGATTTTATTACACTGGGTGTTAGCTTTTTTCATTTCCATATGATCTTCAGGTTTCCTGCTTTTGATGTAGATTTTGTATTTCTCTTTTTTATACTGAACTGCTTGCTCACATGCCTCCGTCCACCAAACATTACCCAAACGGTTATTAGACTTAAAAGTTTTGAGTTTCGGGATGGAAAGGTCTGCAGCAGCTAGAACTGACTCCTGGAATTTAGAAAACATAACGTCTACATTTCCACTTTCATAATGTGTGAAATCTCGATTAGAAAGAACAGTCTGAAACAAGGACCAATCAGCGCGTGTATAATTATATTTTGGTATAATATCAGGAATGCTGTCTTTCATCCTGATGTTTTCGTTAGTTAGTGTTATGAGGATAGGTAAGTGATCACTTCCTAAAGTATCTCTGTGAGTGTCCCAGGTACAGCAGGGTACTAATTCTGGTGAGATTAAAGACAGATCGATGGCTGTTGCCCGATGTTTGGAAATATCAGGAATTCTAGTGACACTCCCATCATTCAAAAGGTAAAGCGAACTATCAACTATATTTTCTACTAAACGATTGCTTGTCACAGTACAGCAATCTTTTTCCCAAAACGGGGAGTGGGAATTAAAGTCTCCACCTATTAGCCATTTACCGTGCAGCAGATCCGGAATCGTGCGCAGCCATTCTGTGTTGTGGTCATTTGGACCTGTTGGCAGGTAGACTGACAAAACGTTCAGGATAAAAGAATTACTGAATTGTACAGTAGCGGCACAAGCGTGTAAGTCTTCAGTTGACGTTAAAACTGGGGAAGTAAATATGTGATATTGTAACTCTTTAAGTATGTATATCGCAGTGGCTACTTTCTTCCCGGGATTCCCATAGGCATACACTGGTGGATAATAGTAATTTTGGAAATTGGGAAGTTTGGTTGGTATAACATTAAGCGACTGCAGAATCAAGACTTCACACTGATTTGAGGTGAGAAAATGTTCCAGGTATGCTGAATTGGTGGAAATAGACCTACAATTCCACTGTAAAAAATTGATTTTCATTGTCGGCTAATCCCTTATTTTCAATTAACGGTGATTTGTTTGAAAATCACGTATATTTGGTTTTCTGTGTACGAGGAAAATGGGGAGGGGGAAAATGATTACTTTTACTACAAAGTAAAGGTAGAAAAAAAAAAGAGTAAAACTATGGAGAAAAGAAGTCCTACTAATCAAGATAAGACTTTGATCTAGAACAGAAATAAATTATAAATAAATTAAATAATAGTATACACGCCTTCAAATGTACAGAGATTATAGTCTGAGTCCTGACTGACTAATTCCTAGCGGTTATACACTTTCAACAAGAGAACTGTCAGAGAAGACGAGGAAAAAGTCCTGTGACATGAAACGTTGGTCACTGTAGATCTACTACGATTCATTCAAAACATGTTGTATGATAGCCACCACGGTTCATAGCTGTCAAAATAGGGGAACGGTCCTCGGGAGAATCTAGAGGCGTGTGGCCGTGAAGGTCGTGATCCTCCTGGTCTCCTAGGCGTCTCCCAAAATAGATCCCGAATGTGTCTTCCCAGGTTCCCCGCTATCACGCTGCTTCCTCTGGCGGTGGGGTGAATATTGTCCTGTAGAAACTGGTGGTTAGTTCGAAGGTTATCATGGGAGACAAATGATAGGTTTTTTGTGTTAACAAGTTCAGCAGATAAAAAGGCATTAAACAAATTCCGCCGAACTTCCATATGTGAATGTCGTACAGGGGCGACCTTGCTGATGACTATCCTTGTGTTTGGATATTTTTGTGTTATATGTTTGATGCAAGAAGCTAAATTTTGTGTTGTTGCTTTGAGATCTTTGCTATTCAGTTCTTGGACACCACAGTGTAAAACAATACAGTCTGCAGGACTGTCAAAGTTGGAAAGTGACTTGTCTAAAGATTTTTGTATGTCATGAATGTTATTCACAGTACTTGAGTCTCCTTCAAAACCATAAGATCGTCCCAGTCGTCTCGAGTTGACACCTTTCAACACCGAATCATAGATAGTCAGAACATAGGGAAGGTCGTGGTTTGTTTTACGTTGTTCTGAAATCTTTTTGGTGTGTGACGTTGCGTCCTTGAGCTGTGATGTGACGTCTTTAGCTTTTTTGATGTCATGATGTTCTTTCCCGTCTTTGGTTTTCTTTTCAAGTTCTGTTTTCGCTCGTGTACTGCTGCTAGTTTTTGTTGTGTTTGATCGTTGTGCCTGTTGGACGTCCTGCCTGCGTGTGTGCTTTTGTTTTAGAACGTCTGCGTACGTGGGAGTTGTTGTGGAATTATCTGTCTGTGTATGACTGTTCCTGGTTGGTTTGATGGTGGCGGTTGCTGTCGACCGGGTCTCGATCTGCGCAAGCACAGTCCTTTCTAAGGTACTGACCTGGTTGCGCAGATCCAGTACGATGTTTTTTAATTCAACGATCGTACTCACGAGTTCCGCAGAGCTGGGTATAGATGTGATGGAAGTTGTCCCGCTCTGCGTGCCCGTGGTAACCGCGGTCGAAGCGCCATTTGAAGGGACAGTCTCTGCCTTTTCGATCCTGTCTCGCTTGTCGCTGGTCGACGGCCTCTCGTAATCGGTCTTTTCCGCAGACGCAGCTTCTTGCCTCTGTTCAGCAAGGCGCCCCCGTCTTGTTCTGGTCATTTGAGACTATTTCCTGTTATCTCTGACTGCCGAAATTTTTATCCGTCAGGAGTCTCCGCCATCTTGAATGCGTGTGTGTGTGTGTGTATGTGTGTGTGTGTGTGTGTGTGTGTGTGTGTGTGTGTGTGTGTGTGTGTGTGTGTGTGTGTGTGTGTGTGTGCGAGCGTGCTCTTTAATTAACCACAATGTACGTGTAGTTTCGGGCTAAGAACCTGTCTTCTTCTTGTTCTCCCTTAAAACCGTGAAGATTAAATGGGGACCACAACACAATACAACACCACACCACACCATACACGACACGACACGACACGACACAATACGATACGATCCGATATGGTACGGTACGATACGATTCGATACGATATGATACGATACGATGAAAAAAAATACAATATTTATATAGCGGAAAACCTTGATAAAAATCAAATCTAAGCGCTGAACATACACATATGCACGTATGCACACACACGCACACACGCATGCACACACATATACACATGGCTATAAATGGGGAAAAAGAAGAGAAGCAATGAAAAATTATAGAAAACATATTGTATACAAATATACAGGGAGGTGCAAAAGTAGGTATACAGTAAGTATCACATCATTATCATAATGCTTAATTCCGCTCTCGATTAGAGGAGTGTGTGAATACCGATGGCAAGCAGTTTGAGTATCTGAGGGATTAAGGCTGTGCCTGTTATTACATATATATGCAATATTCATTTGTTTGTATAATAAATGCAATGAATATTGTACGTGTTTTCTTTTTTCATAACTGTGTACCTACTTTTGCACCCCCTGTATATTACAGTGTGATTCCACACCGAGTGGAGATAGGCTGCAGTGGGGCTTGAATGAGGTCAGGATTTTATGCAGAGGAGAAAAGGTGAGTTTTGAGAGCGGACTTGAAGGAGACAAAAGTAGGTTGCTGACGGACTGAGAGAGGAAGTTTGTTCCAGGAGAGTGGACTAGAAACAGAGAAGGCTCGTGGACCATAGGTATTGAGATTTGTGCGTGGAAAGCGAAAAGTGAGAGGATCAGAGGCAGAGCGGAGGGTACGTGAGGGAACATAGATCTCAAGTAGGTTAGACAGGTAATCGGGGGCTGCGTTATTGAGGCTTTTGTGGCATATGGTGTCTAGTTTGTACTGTATGCGCTTTGATACAGGGAGCCAGTGAAGTTGTGCCAGGAGAGGGGAGATGTGGTCAGCTTTTTTTCTTTTTGAGTACAAGGCGTGCATTGTTTTGAATGCGCTGTAGGATATGAATGGTGGAGGCAGGCAGACCAGGCAGGAGTAAATTGCAATAGTCAATGAAGGAGAGAACGAGTTTTGCAGTTGTTTCGACTGACAGGTACTTCCTGATCAGGCTTATACGATGGAGGTGATAGTAGCAAGATCTGGAAGTTTGAGAAACAAAGTTGTTCATGGAGAGGGTAGAGTCAAGGTAGACACCAAGGTTCTTAGCTGAATCAGAAATTGGGACTGATGTGTTACATAATGGGAGGAAAAGAGGAAGCAGCTGAGAAAGTTTCTGACGGGTGCCAATGAGGATAGCTTCTGTCTTGTCGCCGTTAAGCTGAAGTTTATTGTATGTCATCCAGTTCTTAGTGTCCGAGTAACGGTCAGTGGTGCGAGTCAAGAGGCGCTGTACATTGTCAGGTGAGCCACTGTCTTGAAGTTGGGTGTCATCAGCATAGAAGTGGTGTTTTATAGAGTGGAAGTTGATGATGGTGGACATGGGGAGGCGTAAAGAGTGAAAAGAACAGGGCCAAGGACGGATCCTTGTGGAACACCACAGGTCAGGTATGCAGATTGAGAGTAAGTGCCATTGATGAGAACAATTTGTTTTCTGTTTGATAGATATGAAGTGAACCAAGAGAGAACAGTGTCAGAGATGCCAAAAGTATGATGGAGTCTAGAAAGGAGAATACCATGATCAATGGTATCGAAGGCTGCCGACAGATCGAGGAGTGTGAGCAGAGAGACTTTGCCAATATCAGTTGCAAGGAAGAGATTGTTGAGAATGTGTAGTAGGGTAGTTTCAGTGCTGTGGCACTGGTGGTAGGCTGACTGGAAAGGATTGAGGAGATTGTTGGCAGACAGGTGAGAGTTCAGCTGGTTGAGGACAACTTTTTCAAGGAGTTTTGACAAGAAAGAGAGATTAGAAATAGGCCGGTAGTTTTCAGTTCATTAGGATCTAAATTGTATTTCTTGAGGAGAGGGTGAACGATAGCTGACTTGAAAGTATCCGGGACAGTTCCAGTTTGAAGAGAAGTGTTGATGATATCAGTGATGAATTGGAAGAAAGAGTAGGGAGACAGTCGGAGTAGAGAGAACCTGGAAGAGGATCCAGTTCGCAGGTTTTGAACGACATAGATCTGATTGTGTTGAGAATTTCTTCTTGTGAGATTGGGGTAAAAATAGTAAGAGGTGTGCCAGAGAAGGAGGAGTCAGGTGGGCAGGATTGACAGGG
This sequence comes from Monoplex corrugatus, assembly GCA_030674185.1. Taxonomy (NCBI): domain Eukaryota; kingdom Metazoa; phylum Mollusca; class Gastropoda; order Littorinimorpha; family Ranellidae; genus Monoplex; species Monoplex corrugatus. The sequence goes on from JAPXFY010001179.1 coordinate 11,439, forward strand.
TGTCCTGTTAAGCTTGTCACGAAGAGTTTGTATTCTGGTGGTGAAGTACTTGGAAAATACAAATGGGAGTTCTTCATTAGTGTGTTTTATTGGAAGAGGTAAATTCTTTCGTGTGCCACGGAGATGATTTATGGTTGTAAAGAGTTCTTTTGAAGAAAAGGCATTCAGGATTTTGGTTTGGAAAAAGCTTGTTTTTGCAGATGCAATGAGGGTGGATGCTTTTGTTTTAGAGGCTTGGAAAAGTTGCCTATGAACAGTGAGTTTGGATTTGCGCCAGCGGCGCTCTGCTCTGTGGCGGGCACGTTTTGCACAGGCAATCTCATGAGTGAGCCAGGGGGTAGGGGGGTGGTCAGGTAAAAGACGGGTTGTAGCTGGAGCATGAGTGTCCAGAAGATGGTGAAGAGTAGTATAGAATTCATCGGCAAGGTTATGTGACTTTTCAGAAAGGAGATGGGAGGCATCAGATGAAAATGTGGAGAGGTCGATAGATTTGAGATTGCGTCGAGTCACTGTGCGCGTGGTACGGGAAGGAGGAGAAATTTTAAGAGAACAGAGAATTGCAGAGTGGTCAGATGGAAGAGTTGAAGTTAGACGGGTAGAAAGAACTAAGCAGTTATCAGTAGCTGAATTGCGGTGATCACGAGAAATGATCCAGTCAAGAGTGTGACCTTTTTGATGGGTTGGTTCAGAAATGTGTTGAGTCATATTGTGATTGGACAGCGAGTTGCAGATATGTCTCGTGTCATAACGGTGAGTGTTGTCATAGTGGACATTGATGTCACCTACTTGTAGAATGATAAGATTTCCAGGTAAGAGGCAGTAGTGGTCAAGTAGTTGGTCAAAGTCAGAGAGAAACGTAGATGTGGTGAGCTTGTTGGCAGAGCTAGGTGAAGATCGATAGACACAGGAGAAGGTGATGGGGTGAGGGGTGGATTGGAAGGATACTTCAACGTGCTCGAAAGAAGGATGGGAGAAAAGCAGATACTGCGAGAAAGATAGGCGAGCATGGAGTGAGTCGTTGTAGAGGATAGCGATACCGCCACCTCGGGATGGGCGATGGAAAGAAGCAAGCCTGAAACCAATCGGAGTGAGATTCGCATGTATGGGTTCATGACCAAGGGGGTTAAGCCATGTCTCAGTGAGAAATGCAATGTCAACATGCTAATCTAAGACAAAGTCAACAATGACATCTGCTTTGCCATCATTGCATACCGACTGAGCGTTAAATGAACACATTTTCAGTTTGTCACAGTCACAAACAGACTGGGACATTGGTAGTGAGCCATAGGAAACAGTGTCATGATATTGATGAGTGAGTGACTTGGAGAACAAAGAAGATGAAAACTGAGGCAATGGAGGTGAGCCATGGAACAGAGTCCTTTGTTGGTGAGTGCACAGTATGGGAGCGAGAGTCACAGGGGCTGTGTGGAGAAGGCACTGACGATGATGGTTCAGGCGAAGTCGGGGATGGCGGTGGCCGAGGTGGAGATGAAGGCAGCACCAATACGACACAATACGATTAAGTTCAAAACGATACGATAAAGTGAATGCAATACAGTGCAATCTTATTTTCCTAAGTCTTCGTAGGAAATTACATGAAATATTGATAATTTCCTTCATATATCGCGAGAACAGATTTCACAATCCTACAAAATAAGCGTTGCTAAAATCTTTTATGAAATCAATGTGAATTTGACCTCGGGGTGACTACCTGCAGAAACAAACACTAATTATGCGTTGTTCTGTATCATCTCTACAGGACTTACTGTGCTTTTGAAACGCTGCAAACCAAATCCCAACTAAGGGAATCTCTGCACTTTCAAAATCAATGTTAATTACCGCCACCCCCCTTCTTTCTCTTTCTCTCTCTCTTTCCCACTCTTTCTCTCGCTATCTCTCTGTGTCTTTCTCTGTCTCTGTCTGTCTCTGTCTCTGTCTCTCTCTGCCTCTGTCAGACTGTTTGTCTCTGTGTCTGCATCTCTGTCTCACTGTCTGTCTGTCTGTCTGTCTCTCTTTCTCTCTCTGTGTCTCTCTCTAATCTCTCTCTCTTTCTGTCTGTCTCTTTTCTCTTTCTGTCTGTCTTTCTCTCTCTCTCTCTGTGTTGTGTGTGTGTGTGTGTGTGTGTGTGTGTGTGTGTATGTGTGTGTGTGTGTGTGTGTGTGTGTGTGTGTGTGTGTGTGCGTGCGTGTGTCATTCTGTCTGTCTGTCTCTGTGTCGTTCTGTCTGTCTGTCTCTGTCTTTCTCTTTGTGTTTCTCTATGTCTCTCTGTTTCTGTCTCTGTCTCTCTGTTTCTGCCTCTGTCTCTCTGTCTTTGTCTCTTTCTCTCTTTCACTGTCTATCTCTCTCTCTCTCTTTTTTAACGGCAAGTTTAAAAATAGCTTCGATCAAATTTTGGAAAATAGGCTTAACTAATAACGTCTACAGTTGAAAAATAAAGTATCATTGTCATTGTCGTTATCATTGCCATTTTCTCTCGAGGGCAGAAGTTATACAGAGGTATTAGACCTTCGGGCGCTTGCTAACAAACCATGGTCATCATCATCGTCATCATCATCATCATCATTATCATCATCATCATCATCATCATCATGTGCCCCGCTGCATGGCGTTGGCGATCATGGTCCTCCATACGAATCTATCCCTTGTCGCTGCAAGTACATCTTCCACCCTCTCTGTCCTCAGCCACCTTGCACGTCTATCCAATATTTTCTCCCCGGGTCTACCTGGTGTTCTCTTTACTTCAGTTTTCCTGTTGTGACGGAGTGCTCTAATTTCTATTTACTCATAAAATGTCCTATAAACATTGCTTGCCTTTTCCTAATCTTCTTCATTATTAATGATATCCTTGTGTCTGCCTCCTTCAAGACTGTCTCGTCTGTTTTCTTTGCTGTCCCTGGATCTCTCAACATTCTTTATAGAAACCACGTTTCAGTTGCCTCAATTTCGTTTTGACGTTGCGTGTTGACTGTCCACGCCTCACAACTGTACAACAGTATCGGTTCTATGTAACACTCAAGAACTCTCTTCCTGATGTTGATTGATAGGTATTTTTCGGTAAGAACGCTTTTCATCTTCTGGAATGCTGTTTCAGCTTGGCTGAACAATGGTACTATACAATATAGCGCATGTATTTACACAGTCGTATTCATCGGACGAAAATGGCTCTTGTCCATTGAGGTCCCTTCAAAGTGGACAGCAGTATGTTCTGCGCTTCAACAGGATCAAGTAGAGCGAACAGGAGACATGACAGTGTTAGTGTCAGTGTCAGAGTCAATATCAGTGTCAGTATCAGTGTCTCTACCCATTTTTATGTATTTTTTCGTCTTATGTATATTTTGTTTTCTTTTCTTTTCTTTTGTTTTGAATCTCGCTTTAAGCTGCAGTGCATGGTAAAGGAAATGTAATTAGCTAATTAGACAATTGGCAAGATAAGGTCGATAAAGTTACGTTCGCATTGGGAGACGACACTGAACCTTCAGAAAAACACAATCGCCACCATCACTTCCACTGCTACTATAATCATCATCGTCATCCACAACCTCGTCGACGGCAAAATGACAACAACAACAACAACAACAACAACAACAACAGATGCAGCAGTAACGACAATAGAATTCCATCAGCCAATAGCAACAGGAAAAAAAAACGACACGTAGTTCCAACAACACAAACAGACAACCACTACAGACACAGACGCACAGACACACAGACACACGGAATCCAAACATGTACAGACAGAACACACACAACACACACACACGCGCGCACACACAACACAACACAACACAACACAACACAACACAACACAACACAACACAACACAACACAGCATAACACAACACAACACAACACAACACAACACAACACAACACAACACAACACAACACAACACAACACAACACAACACAACACAACACAACACAGCATAACACAACGCACACAAATACAGAGACACACAGGAGTTCAGAGTTTGTTCAAGATGGATTGGTCAGTCGATTCCATGTGCACTCTACACAACTCTGAAAAAAAGATTTATCTGGAAAGCTCCCCGAGAATGCAAAAATCCCACGCGCTGACAAAGTCTTGAAACGAGAAGATGGGTGGTGGTGGTAGTAATGGTGGTAGTAGTGATGGTGGTGGTGGAAAAAATGAATTTATCAAACACTATGGTCACACCATCAGATTGACCACTAGCGTGGATGGGATTTATTACACGCATGCAGGCTTTGTCCTGAGACATGGAAACCTAAAGTTGGGGTTAACGTTGTATCTTTATCAAGCCTTAATTCCAAGAGTGACTTTATGTACTCAAGCCGACTAACCAAATGATCAGTTGTGCATTTCTGCATTATTTAGACGGTTTATGCAACTGAGCTTGCGTATAGATAACATTTTGACGTCTTAGATAAATTTTCTTTGCGAACACTGGCACAAGAACAGGGATCTAGAAGGACATGACTCATTCCTCCCCTCCCGGCCTCTGCGGATCAGCCCGTCAAGAGGAGGGACTTGAAATATTCTTACTTTTTTGAAAGAGATTTTTTGATCACGTGAGTTGTGTTGTGATTCAGACCTTTAATTATTTGTTTATTTATTTTATGTATATGCATGTTCCTTTTTTTGAAGGTAAGATACACAGATACACATGTCGTTAATAATAATAATAATAATTACAATATTTATATAGCGCAAAATCTTGATAAAATCAAATCTAAGCGCTGAAGCAGACACACACGCACGCACGCACGCACGCACACACACACGCACGCACACACACACACACACACACACACACACACACACACACACACACACACACACACACACACACACACACACACACGCATGGCTATAAATGGGGAGAAAGAATAAAAGCAATAAAAGCAAGAATAAAAGCAATGGAAAATTATAGAGAGCATAGCATATACAATTATATATTATAACCATGTGATTCCCCTCCGAGCGGAGACAGGCTGCAGAGGGGGGGGGGGGGGGGGGGTTGAGTGAGGTTAGGATTTTATGCGGAGGAGAAAAGGTGAGTTTTGAGAGCGGACTTGAAGGAGACAAAAGTAGGTTGCTGACGGACTGAGAGAGGAAGTTTGTTCCAGGAGAGTGGACCAGAAACAGAGAAGGCTCGTGGACCATAGGTATTGAGCTTAGTGCGTGGAAAGCGAAAAGTCAGAGGATCGGAGGCAGAGCGGAGGGTACGTGAGGGAAGATAGATCTCAAGTAGGCTTGACAGGTAATCGGGGGCTGCGTTATTGAGGCTTTTGTAGCACATGGTGTCTAGTTTGTACTGTATGCGCTTTGATACAGGGAGCCAGTGAAGTTGTGCCAGGAGAGGAGATATGTGGTCAGCTTTTTTCTTTTTGAGTACAAGACGTACAGCATTGTTTTGAATGCGCTGTAGGATGTGAATGGTGGAGGCAGGAAGACCAGACAGGAGTGAATTGCAATAGTCAATGCGAGACATTATGAAGGAGAGAACGAGTTTTGCAGTTGTTTCGACAGAGAGATACTTCCTGATCAGCCTTATACGATGGAGATGATAGTAGCAAGATCTGGCAGTTTGAGAAACAAAGTTGTTCATGGAGATGGTAGAGTCAATGCAGACACCAAGGTTTTTAGCTGAATCAGAAATTGGGACTGATGTGTTACATAATGGGAGAGAAAGAGGAGGCAGCTGAGAAAGTTTCTGACGGGTGCCAATGAGGATAGCTTCTGTCTTGTCGTCATTAAGCTGAAGTTTGTTGAACGTCATCCAGTTCTTAATGTCCGAGTAACACTCAGTGGTGCGAGTCAACAGGCGCTGTATATTATCAGGTGAGTCACTGTCTTGAAGTTGGGTGTCATCAGCATAGAAGTGGTGTTTTATAGAGTGGGAGTTGATGATGGTGGACAGGGGGAGGTGTAAAGAGTAAAAAGAACAGGGCCAAGGACAGATCCTTGTGGAACACCACAGGTCAGGTATGTCGTTTACAGGTAACCAAGATTATTCCAGTGATATGCTGATAAAATACCAGTGTAAAATATAGACTAGGTAAAACATAGTCTAGGTAGGGCCTCAGGACCTGGCCAGCTCATGGGTTTATGTGCAGACATAAGGCTTGTGCCATGATCACCATACACATGGCATCTGTGACGTTAGTGCACATGGCATTCGTTCCGAGTGCGGAGACGTCATCTTGAGAAACTGAAACTGAAACTATCGCTTGTCCTCATAAACAAATAGTGTGGTAGGACTTTAAACTGTACAGAACTAACTAACGAACACTGGCGGAAACATTGTTTTGGTTTAGATGATCCTGTTCTTAGTTAACTCTATGTGATGGCATTAAGGGGGGGTGGACGAGGGCGTCTTGCTTTCAGGGCGAGGGGGGGGGGGTGGTTGGTAAAGAGAAGCAAATGTGATCTTACCGTTCTACAGAGGCAGTTCTGTATCTATCTGCAAGGGCCAGAAACATTGGCCGCCAAGCTTGACATCACATTATCATGTACTGCATGGAAGACAATGGCCCAGCATTTCTTTGACCACATGAAACTCACTGCGGCCAGTGAAAGAGGACAGATGAGAGCCACAAGTGTATCAGTACACAGAACGATACAATCCATTCTTTGGTGTTGTCAATTAAATGCCACATCCTCATTGCGGTCTGACCTCTGTGACCCCGAAATGAACTCAACTAGCCTCTTGTGTGTACGTGTAAACATACACCAAATTCATGCGCTGCATCCTCAAATAGAGAAGGAAAAAAAAAGTTGAAGCCGGATGAAATACTTTGTATTCCATTCCTTTGTCTTCCCAAGGGGAACAAGGTAACTGATAACTGCGCCCGAATGGGACATGCAGTGCATTGACAGCTCCTTTCAATTGGCCTCGGGAGCTGGGAGGCGACTGTGTGGCCAGTGGTGACGCATTGTTGCTCTTGTGTCCCATAAGCCACACCCTCTAAAATGCTTATGACATGCTCACGCACTCTGTTGATGTTACTTCCTGCATAAACATGTGTTCAGATGAGCAGTTAATAGTATGATAAATAAAAGTTTGGTAGAGTAAAATCCAACCCAAAACAACGGCGACGAAAGAACAGTAACAAATGGAATATCATCATCAACAGCAGCAGCAACAACAACAACAGCAGCAACAACAACAACAAAATCAAACAAACACATCCACAGAAGTTTACATTCAAATCCACAGCTTACAGTAAATTTAATGGCCTACACCAAACTGTAGACTGACTGCATTAGCACTCAAGCAGTTTGTCGATTTGAAAAACCGGTTCAAAGTGAGTCTGTGGTGTGAATGTTTTTTTGCAGGATTGGAGTTTCACATTTTGCTCAGATGAAATCAGTTTACTGGGATGATTCCATACGTCATCATCATCATCATCAGGTGCCCCGCCGCATGGCGATGGCGACCATGGACTTCCAACCATCTCTATCTCTCGTTGCCCCCAGCATCTTCCCCACCCTCCTCAACCCCAGCCACTCTGCAAGTCCGTCCAGCATTTTCTCCCTGGGTCTGCCTCGTGCTCTCTTTCCCTCCAGCTTTCCCGTTGTGACCAGGTGCTCCAAATCACCCTTTCTCATAAAATGGCCTATAAATGTTGCCTGTCTTTTCCTAAAATTCCTTATGAGTGATCTTCTTGTGTCTGCCTCCATCAAGACTGTCTCGTTTGTTTTCTTTGCTGTCCATGGAACTCTCAACATTCTTCTGAGAAACCACATCTTGGCTGCCTCGATCCTGCTCTAGCTTTGCTTGCTGATTGTCCACGCCTCGCATCCGTACAAATGTATTGGTTCTATATAACATTCAAGGACTCTCTTTCTGATGTTAATTGATAGGCATTTGTTGGTAAGAATGCTTGTCATCTTCTTCCATACGTACAGCGAAAAATCTATCCCTGAGGAAAAAAAAACAATGACGCTGGAGAGTGTAAGGAATAGGAGATGCAGAAGGAAGAAAGCATAAAAGAAAGAATTAAAGAGAGAAAGAAAGAAAAAGAAAGAAAGAAAGAATGAAGGAAAGAAAGAAGGAAAGAAGGAAAGAAAGAAGGAAAGAAAGAAAGAAAGAAAGAAAGAAAATAAGACAGAAGATAGAAAGAGAGAGAGAAATATCAAGTTGTTTAATATTTTATACACACACACATACACACACACACACACTGCATCTACCACTACTACGAATCTATCAAGGACTGCTAGCGAATGTATATGTTTGGATGGCCTGGGTGGAGATAACAGACATCGATCCTAGATGTCAATAAAATGCTAAGTGAAAAGAGGAATCAATAAGGATGTCTCCTGATTAAGTTGTCGTTTCCATTTCTCTTCTACCTCGTACGAAACATCAATAAGCAAATATTTCACATTAATAAAAGACGGTCATGTTATTTTTAAATGGCTTAATTGAATATATGCTGATCGTATTGTAACAGATCTTAAAACACGTAAAAATGGAAATTTTGTTTCCCCCCCCCCCCCCCCAAAAAAAAAAATTTAATTCAATTTTTTTTCGTAAATTTAACAGTAATTGTTTTTGTTTTCCTTCATAGTGTGTCCACATGTAAAGTTGTGGCGGAATGCTGCATGTTAGTTGTATGTGGTATGAATTCATACGAAATATATCACGTACTACATATCAGTCAAGGTCTGGATACGACTGCAATCTCCTTTCATAGGGTATCACAGTGTTAACAATGACAGTCAGGTCTTTGCTTACAATGAGGCTTCTGTCATACAAGAATGACTTCCATTCAACTGTGTAATTTGAACAACATTAAGAGGTATATGCTAAAATGACCAATATGACTTTCAAGTTTATTCGAAATTATTTTGAATATTTAATTACACCCAAAGTATAATAATGTACTGTTATGTAGGTATCAAAACTATTTTGGTAGCAAATTCACTTGACTGAAATTCTTCAGCCTTAAAAAAGAAAAGTAAGCATTTTGAAACGTTCTTTTTTTTCTTTTTTGTTTGTTTGTTTGTTTGTTTTTGTGGATGGAATAGAGCACAGCCAGATCTGTCACATATTCACAATAGTACTGTTTTACAGTTTTAAAATGTTGTATAAGAATGGTTGTGCATCACAAAACTATATCCCCATCACCATTACCACCACCACGACAACAACAACAACAAATCAGTCGATAAGGATAGGCGAAATGCCACAGCCTGAATTCAAGACAGCAACAAAAAGATGTCGTCGTCGGCCTCTTTACATCTCAGGAGATGATAGTCTGCACCAGGAGGCGTTGTGGTCATGACGTGCACTTTCTGCTGTGGCTGTGCAGGCCGATTCTTGAGTGGCAATCTCTGTCACATCTGCCACATACAAATTGAGTCGCTATTGTCTGGTTTCTGGAACGTTGCTTGCGAAGAGCCCTTCTCTCATCTGCGCTTTGCGCTCTCCTCCTCTCCGCATTCACAACGCCTTGCTGAACGGCTGTCCGCCACGCTGCCCTGTCTTCCGCCAGAGTCTCCCAAGAGCCTGGGTCAATCCCTGAGCTTCTAAGGTCCCTTTTGCATGCGTCTACAAAGCGTAGCTGTGGGAGTCCTGGAGTTCGCTTCCGATTTGCCAGTTCGCCGTAGAGAACGTCTTTAGGTATGCGTCCATCCTCCATTCGACGCACATGGCCAAGCCAGCGTAGTCGGCGTTGGCTTAGAAGGGCAAAGATGGTCTGTAGGCCCACACGACGGAGGACCTCTGTGTTGGTCACCTTGTCTTGCCATTGGATGCCGAGGATGCGTCGCAAGCAGCGGAGATGGAAAATGTTGAGCCTCTTTTCTTGGCTGGCATATGTGGTCCAGACTTCACTTGAGTAGAGTAGTGTGCTCAACACACATGCTCTGTACACCTGCATTTTGGTGTTCGCAGTGAGACTGCTGTTGGACCAGACCCACTTGTTCAGTTTAGCCATAACAGATGAGGCCTTCGCAATTCTGGCGCCGATTTCAGCATCCAGAGAGAGGTTGTCACTTATGGAGGACCCCAAGTACTGAACTTGGTGGACAGTATTGAGGTCGTAGTCTCCAATGTGTAAGGATGGTGGTTCTTCACAGCCTTGGCCTAAGATCTCAGTTTTCTTCAAGCTGATTGTGAGACCAAACTCTCTGCAAGCGTGGGCGAAGCGATCAACGAGCCTCTGAAGATCTTGTTCACTGTGGGAAGCCAGCGCAGCATCATCTGCGAAGAGAGCTTCTCTGATGGTCTTCTTTTCCACCTTGGTTTTGGAACGAAGCCTGGCAATGTTGAAGAGTTTTCCATCGGTCCTTGTATGAAGATATACCACTTCTTCAGATCTGCAGAAGGCATAGGTCAGCAACATCGAGAAGAAGATCCCGAACACAGTTGGGGCCAAAACACATCCCTGTTTCACTCCGCTGCTGATTCTAAAAGGCTCTGAAGTGGCACCATTATAGCACACAGTGCTATGCATATCCTCGTGAAAAGACTCGATGACAGCTGATAGTCTTGGGGGGCAGCCGATTTTCTTCAAAAGCTTGAAAAGACCACTCCGACTGACCAGGTCGAACGCTTTCGTGAGATCAATGAAGGCGAGGCAAAGGGGCATGTGCTGGTCGCGGCACTTTTCCTGTAGTTGCCGGACAGAGAAGATCATGTCGATGGTTGATCTTCCGGCCCTAAAGCCGCACTGGGACTCAGGGTAGATGCGAGCTGCCAGCCTCTGAAGATGGGTTAAGATGACTCTGGCGAATGCTTTCCCAACAATGCTGAGGAGAGAGATTCCGCGATAATTATTACAGTCGCTGCAGTTGCCCTTGTTCTTATATAGAGTCACTATCCTGGCGTCTCTCATGTCTCTCGGAATGAAGCCTTCCTTCCAGCATAAGCACAAAAGTTCATGCAACTCGTTGAGAAGAGCAGGCTTCCCGCACTTGATGACCTCTGGAGGTATTCCGTCTTCACCAGGGGCTTTTCCCGTCGCCAAACCGTCAATCGACTTGCTTAGTTCTTCAAGGCTTGGCTCAGCATCCAACTCCTCCATAACAGGCAGGTCCTCAATAGCATTCAGGGCAGCATCGGTGACAGAGTTCTCCAGGTAGTGCTCTACCCATCTCTCCATCAGCTTTGCACAGTCTGTGATGCTTTCTCCTGCTTTGGACTTAAGGGGAGCTGACTTGGAGGCTGCTGGACCAGTCGCTTGTTTGATGCCAGCGTACATGCTGCCAGTGTTGCCTGAATCTGCAGACTGCTGAATACTTGCACTCAACTGTAGCCAATAGTCATTGGCGCATCGCCGAGCAGTTTGTTGGGCCTTGCTGCGGGCAGCTCTGTAAGCGTCACGAGTAGTTTGGGTATTGTTGTTTCTATACGCAAGTAAAGCCTTGCGTTTCGCTTCTACCACTGGTTCCATTTCCTGCCAGTTTGCCTCAAACCAGTCGGGATTCTTTCGTTCTTTTTTCCCAAATATACTCAGGGCAGACTGATAGATTGTGTCCCTCACGTGATTCCACTTTTCCTCAGCGTTTTGGATTTCAGGGTTTCTACAAACTCCTTGGCCTTGGTCGGATCGGACGTGCGACAGCATTAATCCTTGGGTGACCTTTTTTCTTTGAGTGGTGCAGTCTTCTGGGTAGAAGCTTGATCTTGCTGCGTACCAGGGTGTGGTCTGTGTCGCAATCAGCGCTGTGGAAACTCCTCGTGTTGAGGACATTGTTAAGGTCCGACCTCCTTGTTAAGACGAGGTCGAGCTGATGCCAGTGGTGGAATCTGGGGTGGCGCATGACACCTTGTGCTTCTCTTTATTGTTGAAGAAGGTGTTGGTGATGGCCAGCTTGTGGTAAGAGCAAAGATCCAGGAGTCTTTGACCGTTTTCATTTTGCTTCCCAACACCATGATGTCCAATGCTGGTTGGCCAGGCTTCAAAATCAGCACCTACGCGTGCGTTCAGATCTCCCAATATGAAGAGACCTTCCTTGCTGGGAACTCCTCTGACACAGCATCCAGGGCCTCATAGAACTTGTCCTTGACGTCAGGTGAGGAGCTTAATGTTGGGGCATAGGCACAGATGAAGTTGACTGTGCCTGAACTGGTCATCATTTTCAGAGTGAGCAGTCTCTCCGTACCTCCTGTGGGGAGCTCTACGGTTGCTAGGAGGGAGTTCTTTACAGCGAAGCCCACACCATGTATACGTGGCTCCTCTGGGTTCTTCCCCTGCCAGTAGAACGTGTAGTTCTTCTCACGCAGTGATCCGTCCCCAGGTAGCCTTGTCTCCTGTATTGCAGCGATGTCGATGTTGAGTCGCTGAAGCTCCCTGTCTATCACGGCCGTCTTCCGTGTGTCGTCTAACAGCTGTAGGTCGCTGTCAAATCCAGGACACATTGTCCTTACATTCCAGCTTGATATCAGAAGAGCTGGCATCTTCTTTTTCTTCTTTGTGTTGCATGGTGCCTGGTATTTACAACCTGCCTGTCGAGTTTCCTCAAAGCTCCAAGCACCCATTGGAGCAAACAGGTTGTGGCGGGGTAACACCTTACTGACTGGGGGCTGCCCAGCTTGAGGCAGGTGGTAGCTACCCAATGGAATGCGAAGATTCCTCCCACCATCGAGAGTAACCCCTGGCACCCGGCTCTACGCCAAAAAAGCCTAGGCTTAAAACCAGTATCTGCTACTCTCCGTGTTGTGTCGATACTGTGTTACCAGCAAAGCTGGAGTGACCTCTCCAGGTGCAGGCCTGGGCAAGTGAATATGGAGGACGAGCTGTTGCCCATGCAGCAGATCCCCCCTCTTCTCGCCACTAGTAGAATCCAGGGGAAAGACGGAGGCCTGTATGCCTGGTACCAGGGGCGACGCAGGAGTTGCCAGAACGAGGTTGTAGACAACGGCGAACTGCCTTAGGGACTCCGACTCCGGATTTTTCCTCAGGGTTGACTCCCGAAGCCTTTCCTATGAGCGGGTATGGCCGCAAGGCAGCGGAGGTTTGAAATCAGAGTTTTCCTTCTCTTAGATGAGCTGTCTTCCCAGACTGATGAGCCCCATCTACCCAAAGCACTGGTTTTCAGGCACCAGTAACCCGCCTTCACCCCTTCTCCTATCAGTAGTAGCAGTTCCGCCGGGCATATATCTAAGCCACACGAGCAGGCTAGGAGCTGGACTTAGTTGTCAGAGGCTATTGGAGACGCGCGCCGTGAGAGGCATTTTATAGACAATGGGAGCTTGTCCCCATTGCCACCCCTCGGCTATGACAACCTTGGACATACAAGATGTCGAGATAAAGTATCCCACTAATATCCAGACTCTGTTAGACACTTTCAGCTTGTGGGAGGATTCATGAGATATACCAGTCGGGAATACTAAAGTAAGACAATTGCTAGAATAACATCTCTGTCTTGAAAATCCGCTATATCTGACGGCAGCCAAAAGCAGCCAGTCGTAACATAATTTGTAGGCAAACGACACAGAACCAATATTTACCATGGATTCATGTGTCTGCTTACATCTAAAAATTAACATAAAACATATCGACTAGTTGCCTTACCAAACGGTTGTAAACATCCAAGTAGATAGATCCCTGAAGTTATAGAATGTCCCTTTCAAGTGTCCCTAAGTTCTTGGTTTTTGGTGGTGGTGGTGGTGGTGGTGGTGGTGGTGTTATTTGTGTATATTCATTCACAAATAATACTATCATTTTGACAAATTATAGCAGTCCGCCACGTAGGTTTTACTGAATCCATTAGTCATTATTATTTTATAACACCTACACATATGGAATCACTGTAACACAGTCAGTCGCTGATGAGGCCGGGTCACGGTGACAGCGCTACGACACAAGTAAGTGTAAACAATGGTGCATACACTGATTCCATACGTGTAGGTGTTATAAAATAATAATGACTAATGGAAATAATACTATGAAATTTTGAACAGGAGAACATTGGCATTTCATTTAGTATAAAAGCCTTTCCTTCTATACATCAAAGAGTGTGTGGTGTGTGTGTGTGTGTGTGTGTATGTGTGTGTGTGTGTGTGTGTGTGTGTGTGTGTGTGTGTGTGTGTGTGTGTTTGTGTGTGTGTGTGTGTGTGTGTGTGTGTGTGTGTGTGTGTGGTAGGTGTCTGGTATTAGAAAGGGGACGTGTGTGTAATTTGGGGACGTCCCCAAAATACACAAAATTAAAATTGGCTCAAAATCACAAAAATAAGCTTAAAATAATATACTATTACGTATTAAATATAAATTACGTAATTTTAAAAAATGTCCCCTACTTACTACATATTTTGCTTGTAGTAATTTGGGGACGTCCCGTAATTACTACACCCCATTGACCCTGTTCTCACACAGATTGAGTCGCACAGCTTTTCAGTCTTAATCACTTTAAAAGAGTATTTCTTTGGCTTCTTTTCTCTCCACAGCTTTTCAGTCTTAATCACTTTAAAAGCGTATTTCTTTGGCTTCTTTTCTGTCTGAGATTGATCTATTGCTTTCTTTATGTTTTTTTTTTGTCTATTGTTATTGCCCTGTAAGTGCTTTTGGTGTTATTGTTGTTATTTCACCATCTTCCTTTTAAAGAAAATAACAGAATTTTTTGGTCTAGAACTGCCATTAATACATTTATTGACCAAATAATTTACGGTCGGTGTTGAATAATTTTGATGTGTTTTGTTTTAAAATTTAATACATTTTCAAAAAAATAAAATGCTGTTTGTGTGGCTTGATTTCAATTGTTTATTTATTTATTTATTTATTTATTTATTCATTCGTATATTTATATATATTTATCTTTGTGTTTGTTTGTTTATTTATTCATTTACTTATTAATTTTTGTATTGATTATTTTTGTACTATTTATTTGTTTATTTATCTATTCATTCATTTCTCTATTTATTGACTTACATATTTGTTCCTTTATTTATTTATCTATTTATTTTTTTAGTTATGTTGATTTTATTTTTGTTTATTTATTTATTGGTCCCTTTGTTTATTTATTTTATGTTTTATTCCCTCTGTTTCTTTGACTGAATTTGATAAATTGTTTCTAATTTTTACTGTATTTTTTTCATACCTTTTCTTTGTATCAGTATTTATTCATTATCTGCGGTGTGTTTGTTTCCTACTTCTGTTGATTGTTTTTACATGATTTGATGTTCATTTATTTATTTATTTATTTATTTAATTACTTTTTATTATGTATCTATCTATTTATTTATTTATTTGTTTGTTTGTTTATCCATTTGTTTATTCATCTGTCAATCCATTTTCACTATCCCCATTTCCTTCATTTGTCTTTGGTCTGTTGTTTCATTTGTTAAATGATTTGCACTTTTTTTTTTATCAGTTTACCTCTATTCATATATGTGCTTTTAGACGCGCGCGCGCATGCGTGTGTGTGTATGTATGTGTGTGTGTGTGTGTGTGTGTGTGTGTGTGTGTGTGTGTGTGTGTGTGTGTGTGTGTGTGTGTGTGTGTACACATAAAACACAAATCCAATCAGTGTAAAAACAATATTTCAATTGAGTTCCAGTACAGTCAAAAATGTAAAAAAAAGAACTAGTTTTACCTTACTCAAACTTAAGAAATGTGACTAGATTTTTCTGTTGCGAGAGAGATTGATACAGCCTTAGTTTTATCGAACTAAGAACACCTTCTATCTCATTAGGGCAAACGAACTTCTGTTGGAAATGTCGAGATCTTCATACCACTACAAACCATGCAATGAATTGTAAAAGTACTACATCGCTTTGTAATTTGTCGTCTCGCTTTGAAATGGAGACAGCCGACGTGTTTTTATGCTCCCAATATTCATTCTTTTCATCACATATAGCTGTGGTCTTTCTTCAGGATTGGACGAAGACAATGATGATTAATTTTTGTTCTCTGAGCAAGGAATAAATTCGTCATAAATGTGTGGAAGCACTCTTTGATACAGTAAAAAAAAAAATTGGCACCGTAATGCCTAACTTCTGCTTTCAGCATATCCTTCTCAATTTTTAAAAAAACCTTTTTCTTTTCTCAGATAGAGAGAAGGAGAGAGATACAGAGGGAGAAAGAGAAAGGGGGGGGGGGGAGAAAGAGAAAGAGAAAAAAGATGATG
>JAPXFY010001179.1:32500-39838 GCA_030674185.1 Monoplex corrugatus
TGTGAATCAGTCTCACGGCTTTTATTAATTTATAAGTTCATTTTACTAACGCTTAACACATATGCATTGGGACATATAAAATACTACAATAATTCAGTTTCAGTTTCTCAAGATCACGTCTCCACGCTTGGAATGAATTCTATATGCACTGACATCAATGGTTCCATGTGATGAAGAAGATCCAAAATGATCATGGCACACGCCTTAGGCCTGCACAAAAACCCATGAGCTGGCCAGGCCCTATGGTCCTATCCAGCCCATAGGTTTTGTATCTATACTAGTATTTGTATCAGTTTACAAACTGATATTAAAATAAAGGAAGAGGGTTACTCTGTGTTTGTAAAACAAACAATTCCTCATACATGGCTATGGTTATGTAATCTTTGAAAACACACACACACACACACCATGCACACAAATGGTAAACCCACTTCAAAGTCATGGAAGCAATCCCACTTGAAATCAAAAGGCAAGAAGTTGGTCAGGTGTTTATGAGCAAATATCAACAAGATATGGATCACCGATCTATAAGTACTGTAATCTTGGTTGCCCTGATTAATTTGAGTCTTCCTCACAAAACATTCTTATTAACAACAGGTTCTCAGTACCTATACGAATTAGACAAAGGTATAGGAAAGATTTCTCAGCTGTTTGTCAATTCATATTTAAACATAGATCCCCAGCTGGCCAGTGGGAAAGTGGCAATGGCTTGGTCTTTTCTTGGCTTGTTTAGCGAATATTTAATACGACCAGACAAGACAGGCGCAAATTTTCGGCCAGTGTAAGATCACAAACAAATACCAGATACAAAAATTAGGAAAAAAAGAATGAAACTTCCCTGCTGCTCTGGCCATTGTGAGAAAAGCTTACGCTTAAGCTTGACAATGGCCAGTTGGCTGAAAAGTTGCGCCTGTCTTGTCTGTTTGTATCAAATACGCGTTTTATTTTGTGTGTGTTTTTTTTTTCTGGTTCCTGTTTGTTGAACGCGGGAAGTCACACTTGTTTTGGGTTGCTTAGCAGATGTTCAGGGGTAGTCACGTTTTCACAAAGATGACTTTGCCAATTACCAATAGACACAAACTGGGTCATATGCTTGAAGTAACAGGCAGTTATAATGCTGGAATATTGAAAAACCGGCGACTGATTTTCAAACTCACAATTAAAGAAAATAAATGCTCGTTTCAAAGTGTGAGTGCATCTTCATCCCTCACCTCACTTTGTACGGTTCAATGACAAGGGTAGAGACAGCTGGTCTCGTTGAAAGAGACAATTTCAAAAATTGTTTTTCCCCTTTTTCACTGTGACAGGTCATTACAAAACCATAAGGTGAATAACTCCCACGTGAGCTATAGAAATGGGATAGACAAAACCTCACAGGAACCGCACACATACTAAAGGGATCATTTTAGCTTTGGCATGAATACCGTGATCTATAAAATGGCACAGCTTGGGTTGCTACAATCTTAAATGTGGGCCATACCAATTCTCAGTATGAGTAGTGAAGATTTACACATTTCAACTGTACACTAATAAACATACCTCTCCAGAAGGCAATGGCGAGTGGTGTGAAGTCCTAGCACTGACGCCTCACACCACAGTTGACACTGGACGCAGGCTGGCTGGGGGACGGTAAGGGCAAGGAAGGGACAGGGATGGTGGACAAAGAGACCGATAGAAAGGAATTCCCCTACACCCTCCTGACTGCTCGATCCTCCGGGCTGGTTCCTCCTGGCTGGTTCCTCCTGGTGGGTTCCTACTGGCTGGTTCCTCCTGGCTGGCTCCTCCTGGCTGGCTCCTCCTGGCTGGCTCCTCCTGGCTGGCTGGTTGGCTGGTTCCTCCTGGCTGGTTCCTCCTGGCTGGTTGCCCCTGGCTGGTGAGGCCCCTGCCTCTACGAAGCTGCCTGAAGGATCCAGACAGAGAGGATCACCTGGGAGCGCTCTTGGGAACGCCAGAGATAGCTTTCAGGTTGTCAACATAACACCCCAGCCAAATCTGCAGCCGAAATAGTTGACATGCGTCCACGTCGCCTATCCCATAGCCACAGACTTGTCCAGAGTGTTCTGAAGAGTCCCATCCCACTTCCCCGTAACATTCCCACCAGGATCTCCACTTGCTCTGCCCTTCACCAAACAGACAACCACCGCAGAAGTGGGAATCCTCGGAGCTCCTGGCTCCCGTTGGCTGGTTCACCGACTCCTCCTGACTGGCTCACTGGCTGGTTTCTCCTGCTTGGCTGGCTCTCCTGACTGGCTGGATCCTCCTGGCTAGCTGGGTGGCTGGCTTCTGGTTGGTTCCTCCTGGTTGGCTGGCTTCCTTCTCCTCCAGTTGATGCGCCCTTACTAAAGAAAGAAAGACCCCAGACACAGGGAAGCAGATCGATTACCATTGGAAATGTGCCTGGGTTCAAACACAATTCTATCAAACATTCTGAAGAACTTGGTGAATTGATCAATTCACAAGCCAACAGAAGCAGATATCGTTGTGGTTACCACACAACTCTACCAAACATTCTGAAGAACTTGGTGAATTGATCAATTCACAAGCCAACAGAAGCAGATATCGTTGTGGTTACCACACAACTCTACCAAACATTCTGAAGAACTTGGTGAATTGATCAATTCACAAGCCAACAGAAACCGATATCGTTGTGGTTACCACACAACTGTACCAAACATTGTGAAAAACTTGGTGAATGGATAAATTCACAAGCCAACAGAAGCCGATATCATTGTGGTTACCCTTCCCACAAAGACGGGGATGCACAAGATCCAACCATAATCAAACTTCCCAGAAAGAACGCACAGAAGGAAAAAAGGGAGGGAGAGGTAATGGGTGAGGAGGGGGAGGGAGTGAGGGCAGAGGGAATGGAGAACACGCCACGTCCATTACCTGAAACAGTAAAACAAAACATCATTATGCCATATACTGAAAGAAATCGATCAATTAAATCAGTCAGTTATGAAAGTAATTGTGTAGTCCTCCTGCCATACATCAATCTGTCAGTCAGTAATCCACGTTAAGTGAATTGTTTATGTTTACATATTTCAAGGAACCTCATTTGCATGTACTTGCATGTAGCACCTTGTTCACATTAACTTGATGAACATGAAACTAGAAGCATGGCTTAGATACAAACTTGAAGGAAGTAAAGATCCCTTTTCCCAAGCTCTGTCACAATAGTTCAAAACAATAACCAATTGGTAAATAAATGCAGCCATCTCAGTCAGTCATTATTACATTTAATCATTCTCAAAAATATTTAACTGAAATCAGGTTCAGAATTTACTGGTATATCTGATATGTGTGAGACAAAGCGCTCCCTAGGATTTCGTAGCCATTAGTCAATGCATTTTTGAAAAAGTAGTTCAAGTCTGGCTAATGGTAAAGTGGCAACACCTACAGATACATGGCTGAATCTTGGGGTATTCAGCAAGTATTCAGGGATGGGCAAGCGCTCACAAAAAGTTTTACTTTGCCACAGACATATGAGAGATAATATAAGATTAAGATATGATTTGATAAAGTATGTGAATGTAAATAACACACCAGGTTTGTTAATCTGTATTGATTTTAAAAAAGCTTTTGATTCACTCGTTTTGGGATTTATGACTACTGCTTTGGAAGTGGCGTGTGTCGTTGGATTGAAAATTTTTTCACTCAGAATGGATGGATGCCGTATTAATTTTTCTCACTTATAATGGATGGATATCTGCAATCAAACAATATTTAAGAACAACCAGAATCCAAATGAACAACAACACGAATAGTATTTTGAATGTGCCAAGTGTAATAAGGTTAATAATGAGTGTACTAAAGAAGCAAAACTTTACAATGAAAAAAATAAAATGGATGATAGCAAACCAAATTTCTGTTCAAGGGGGTCAGAGAAACTAGACAGTATTATCTCGTGGCAAAAGTTTTTTTTTCTAAACATTCATGAATTAAATGATGTTAACTTGAAATGGTTGCAAGTAAGAATAGTTCATCGGGTTACTGCTACCAATATGTCAGACACAATGGGAATAGCAACTACGACAAATTGTACATGGTGTAATAATGCAAAAACTCTATTGAACATTTTCTATGGAACTGTGTCAGTAACTGATGGAACTTAACAGAAAAACTAATCAACGCAAAATGCGAAAATACCTTCAAACATCAAAATCAATTGAAACCTAGTGTTTTCAGTGTTGATCAAAATGTAAAAAACAGAGTATTTGATCTTATGATAATGCTCGTAAAATCATTCATATATAAATGTAAAGTAGACTAATGTGTTCTGAATATACATACTTTCGAAAGACTGCTAAATCAGAGATTCAGCATTAAACAATATAATGCCAAAATATACTTTCCCTTGTCCATTTTCAATTCTCAGTGGAACAACTATATAATAATGTTATCTCCCTAGCAATCAGATTCTCTTCATGACATGTTCTTTAATGTTGGTGTACATAATAAAACCATCATTGATTAAAATGTTTCTTATATGTATTGTAAGTTATAGGTTGTTTCTTTGTGAACAATATTTGTCTTATATGTATATAGTGATATCATTTCTGTTATCACATTGTTCATTGATGCTTGATTATCGTTAAGCAAAGGGATGTGGTTTGTGAAACTGGTTCATAGAGGAAATGTTGACATGTACTTAGATCTTATGTTCATTTTTTAAACTTCCAATGTTTAAAATATCATAATGTATACTCTATATGCTATATGGAGTTCATATGTCAACATACTTTTCATATGCTTATTTGTGTGTGTGTGTGTGTGTGTGTGTGTGTGTGTGTGTGTGTGTGTGTGTGTGTGTGTGTGTGTGTGTGTGTGTGTAAGTGTGTGTGTAAGTGTGTGTGTAAGTGTGTGTGTAAGTGTGTGTGTAAGTGTATGTGTGTGTAAGTGTGTGTGTGTGTAAGAGTGTGTGTGTGTGTGTGTGTGTGTGTGTGTGTGTGTGTGTGTGTGTGTGTGTGTGTGTGTGTGTGTGTGTGTGTGTGTGATTTTTCGTTGCCACATTGGGTGTTAGATGTCCATTTGTTGTGAAACAAAAATGAATAAAAAAAAATATTTTAAAAGTAAAGGTTTACTTTGCCAATTACCAATAGACCCAAACTGGCTTAACAGGCAGTTACTATGCGAGAACTTTGAAATCCAACCACAGATTTCCATTCCAAACTCACAATTACGAAAAGAAATGCTTGTGTCAAAAGGTGAGAACATCGTCCCCTGCCTCACGTTTGTGCAGTTGAAATATAAGGATGCAGGGAACTGGTTTCATGGAAAGGAACAATGTTGTCATTTGTGTAAGTATTTCTGTCCTGTTTTTACACTGACATGTCACTGGAAAATCACAAGATCAATATTACCCACTTGAGCTCTAGAAAAATAGGGATAAAATACGACAAGCTAAAACATGCATACAAAAAGGATCACTCTAGATTTGGCATGAATACTGTGATCTACAAAATGGCCCTCTTGGGTTGTTATAATGCTAATTGTGGTTTACACTGGTTTCACCGACATTTACACCTAGCCAATAGTGAGTGTTACAACATTTCAACTGTACACTAATAAACATACCTCTCCAGAAGGCAATGGCGAGTGGTGTGAAGTCCTAGCACTGATGCCTCACACCCACAGTTGACACTGGAAGCAGGCCGGCTGGGACGGTAAGGGCAAGAGAGGGGTAGGAATGATGGACAAAGAGACTGATAGAAAGGAATTCCCCTACACCTTCCTGACTGCTCGATCCTCCTGGCTGGTTCCTCCTGGCTGTGTGGCTGGCTGGCTCCTCCTGGCTGGTTCTTCCTGGCTGGCCCCTCCTGGCTGGCCCCTCCTGGCTGGTTCCTCCTGGCTGGCTCCTCCTGGCTGGCTCCTCTTGGCTGGTTCCTCCTGGCTGGCTGGTTGGCTGATTCCTCTTGGCTGGTTCTTCCTGGCTGGTGAGGCCCCTGCTTCTACGAGGTTGCCTGAAGGATCCAGACAGAGAGGATCACCTGGGACCGGTCTGCAGAACGCCAGAGATAGCTTTCAGGTTGTCAACAGAACACCCCAGCCAAATCTGCAGCCGAAATAGTTGACATGCGTCCTCGTCGCCTATCCCATAGCCACAGACTTGTCCAGAGTGTTCTGAAGAGTCCCATCCCACTTCCCCGTAACATTCCACACCAGGATCTCCACTTGCTCTGCCCTTCACCAAACAGACAACCACCGCAGAAGTGGGAATCCTCGGAGCTCCTGGCTCCCGTTGGCTGGTTCAACCGACTCCTCCTGGCTGGCTCACTGGCTGGCTTCTCCTGCTTGGCTGGCTCTCCTGCTTGCTGGATCCTCCTGGCTGGCTGGGTGGCTGGCTTCTGGTTGGTTTCCTCCTGGTTGGCTGGCTTTCCTTCTCCTCCAGTTGATGCGCCCTTACTAAAGAAAGAAAGACCCCAGACAGAGGGAAGCAGATCGATTACCATTGGACTTGTGCCTGGGTTTACACACTAACTCTATCAAACATTCTGAAGAACTTGGTGAATTGATCAATTCACAAGCCAACAGAAGCCGATATCATTGTGGTTACCCTTCCCACAAAGACGGGGATGCACAGATCCAACCAAAATCAAACTTCCCAGAAAGAACCTATGGAAAGAGAGGTGGAGGGAGGGGAGAGGATGGGGGGGGGGGGAGTGAGGGCAGAGGGAATGGAGAACACGCCACGTCCATTACCTGAAACAGTAAGACAAAACATCACTATGCCATATACTTAAATGAATCAATGGATAAATTCAATCAGTCAGTTATGAAATTAATTATGCAGTCCTCCTGCCATTCACGCAATCAGTCAATCCACGTTAGCCCTTATTTTGTTATATTTACTTATTTCAATGGACCTCATATGCTTGCAGCTACGTATAGCACCTCGTTCACTTTCATGGTCAAGATACAAACTTAAAGGAATAACAAAAAAGGACTTTCCCCAAGCTGTGTCAAAGTAGTTCAAAAAAAGGAAAAGTAAACCAAATTTGTAATAAAATGCAGTCATGTTGGTCGGCACTGGCTATATTTTAACCGTTCCCAAAATACATTTCAACTAATGACATGTTCTGAATTTACCAAAAGATTATATATGTATGAGACAAAGCACTCCCCAAGATTTCTTAGCTGTTTCTCAATGCATTGAAAACAGTAGATCACAGGCCTGATGAATGTGGGAAAGTGTGAGTGTCTCAGCTTGAAGACCACCACAAAAGACTATTGGAGGGAAGAAAAATTCCTGTCCATTCCGGGATTTGAATCTGGGTTTCTCACGTCCCAGACAGGTACTTAAATCACAGGGCCTCACACCCCCACTCCAAAACAAAT
>JAPXFY010001180.1:0-15000 GCA_030674185.1 Monoplex corrugatus
TACAAGTATTACCGGGTTTAACCGTATTTCCATCACATGGTTTAACATCACCTTATTTCCGTTCTGCCACGCACAAACTTCAAGACTGAAACTATTTCCATGATAATGATTTATGCAATGGCAACAATGAAAGCTATTAGTATTGGCACAGTAATTCTGGTAGTATGAACGGTCTTTAGGTTCTGGTTATTCCTGTAAATAGCGTTTGTTTACTGATGCGTCCATATATTTCTGGTTGGTTTCTTCACTGCCCGCCCGCTTTACTGCTTCCTTTACTTTCTTCTTTTCCTTTGTTTCTATATTTGTTTGTGTGTGTGTGTGTTGGTGTGTGTGTGTGTGTGTGTGTGTGTGTGTGTGTGTGTGTGTGTGTGTACTGTGTGTGTGTGTGTGTGTGTGTGTGTGTGTGAACATGTGTGTATGTGTGTGTGTGTGTGAACATGTGTGTGTGTGTGTGTGTGTGTGTGTGTGTGTGTGAACATGTGTGTGTGTGAACATGTGTGTGTGTGAACGTGTGTGTGTGTGTGTGTGTGTGTGTGTGTGTGTGTGTGTGAATGTGTGTGTGTGTGTGTGTGTGTGTGTGTGTGTGTGTGTGTGTGTGAACATGTGACTTTGTGTGTGTGAACATGTGTGTGTGAACGTGTGTGTGTGTGTGTGTGAACATGTGTGTGTGTGAAGATGTGTGTGTCCGCGCGCGCATACAAGCACGCATGTGTGCGTGTATATATATGTTTGTTATTATTGTTTTCACAGTCATGATTTAAATGAAAATTAAGCCACTACTGCTACTACTACTCTTAACATATCATCATCATCGTCATTAACATATCATTATTATCAATATCATACTGTTGTTATGGATTGACATACATGTACACTGTATCTGCTTTGCATATCTCATTATCTGCTATTCTCTCTCACACTTTTGGAATGCACAAGTTTGATTGGATGACATATGTATATGCAAGTTGGTATAATATAATTCATTTTAGATATGTTGTGGTATTATAATTCATTTGAAATAACTTGTATTATAATTCATTTAAATAAGTTGTGATATTATTAAATTACATAAGTTGATGTTTTATAATTCACTTTAAATAAGTTGTGGTCTTATAATTCATTTGAAATAAGTTGTGGTATTATAATTCATTTTAATAACTTGTATTACAACTACATGTAGTATTATAATTCATTAAATAAGCTGTATTATAATTCATTTGAAATAAGTTGTGGTATTATAATTATTGTAATTCATTTTAAATAAAATGTGGTATTATAATTCATAAAAAAAGTTATATCATAATTCATTTTAAATAAGTTGTGGTAATAGGATTCATTTTAAATATGTTGTGGAATCAAAATTCATTTAAATACTTTGTGGTATTATAATTTATTTCAAATAAGTTGTGGTATAATTCATTTTAAATAAGCTGTGGTATTATAATTCATTTGAAATAAGTTGTGGTATTATAATTCATTCAAATAAGTTGATTTTATAATTCATTTGAAATAAGTTGTGATATTATAATTAATTTCAAATAAGTTGTGGTATAATTCATTTGAAATAAGCTGTGATATAATTAATTTAAATGAGTTGCAGTATTATAATTCATTTAAATAAGTTGTGATTTTATAATTCATTTGAAATAAGTTGTGGTATTATAGTTCATTTTTAAAAAGTTGAGGTATTATAATTCATTTTAAATATGTTGTGGTATTACATTTTTAAATAAGTTGTATTACACTTTATTTTTCAAAAACAAGTTGTGACATTATAATTCAATAGAAATAAGTTGTGGTATTAATATAATTCAGTTGAAATATATTGTGGTATTGCAATTCATTTAAATTAGTTGTGATATTATAATTCATTTGAAACAAGGTGTACTCCTCACTTATTCAGTCGCACTGTTGTGAGTTCGCTCACGGCGGTGCGCAATGAAGCCAGTTCTCAACCCAGCAGTTGCGCTGAAGAAGTCGGCCGGATCACCGATGAAAGCTACGCAGTAAGTAGCTTTTTGGTCACTGAGAGACAGGTTCAGCCAGGTAGCCAAGGTGTGATATTATAATTCATTTGAAATAAGTTGTGATATTATTATAATTCATTTGAAATAAGTTGTGGTATTATAATTCATTTGAATTAAGTTGTGGTATTATAATTCATCTGAAATAAGTTCTTTGACATTGCATGTGTTAGGCTTCATCCATGTTCATTACAACACTAGCAGACAGGCCTTCCCTCCCCCCCCCCCTCCCCCCCTTGTTCTTGACGGTTCCTTTGCCTTTTTTCACTTGATATCATGTCTGTAATTTACTCTTTTACGCATTTTTACAAATGCATTACTGCTGCCACTGATATTTGTATTATTGTTGCTGTTGTTTTTCTCGTTATCGTTATGGGTTGACATGTAGTTTCTGTACAGTTGCCTTTGTCTCTTAACCCTTTGACTCCCGCACTCTATTTACAAACTGCAAAAACAGAACCCTTTGATCTCACCCTATCGAACATCTTCCTGCAGGGAGCTGGTGGATAGGGTGAGGGAATCAAAGGGTTAATTTTTTTCTTGGCTAACATGGTTTACAATGGAGGGTGTTAGGAGATAGGGTGAGGGAGTCGAAGGGTTAAGCTTCTATAAAGTGCTTGAAAACCTGACATGTGTAAACGTCAATATTTTATTCAAAATTCACTTCTATAACTTCTTTGACACTGTATTTGTTATGTTATGTTTCATCTGTTTAATCAACATCTTTGCCAGACGTGCACCTTTAGATTATTGTGCACAATGCACATGTATGTGTTCCTAGTTTTCTTTAGATTATTGTGCACAATGCACATGTATGTGTTCCTAGTTTTCTTTAGATTATTGTGCACAATGCACATGTATGTGTTCCTAGTTTTCTTTAGATTATTGTGCACAATGCACATGTATGTGTTCCTAGTTTTCTTTAGATTATTGTGCACAATGCACATGTATGTGTTCCTAGTTTTCTTTAGATTATTGTGCACAATGCACATGTGTTCCTAGTTTTCTTTAGATTATTGTGCACAATGCACATGTGTGTGTTCCTAGTTTTCTTTAGATTATTGTGCACAATGCACATGTGTGTTCCTAGTTTTCTTTAGATTATTGTGCACAATGCACATGTGTTCCTAGTTTTCTTTAGATTATTGTGCACAATGCACATGTGTGTGTTCCTAGTTTTCTTTAGATTATTGTGCACAATGCACATGTATGTGTTCCTAGTTTTCTTTAGATTATTGTGCACAATGCACATGTGTGTGTTCCTAGTTTTCTTTAGATTATTGTGCACAATGCACATGTGTGTGTTCCTAGTTTTCTTTAGATTATTGTGCACAATGCACATGTATGTGTTCCTAGTTTTCTTTAGATTATTGTGCACAATGCACATGTGTTCCTAGTTTTCTTTAGATTATTGTGCACAATGCACATGTATGTGTTCCTAGTTTTCTTTAACAGCTTTTCTTGTTCATGTTGAAAGCCATGTCGAGACGGTTATAGCCCTGATGTGGCTCTGCACAGTCAGCTAGTCTTTAAACAACAATGACAATAATGATAATTGATATGCTTACAATAGATGTATAGAATAGTAAGGACTAACTGTATGGCAGGTTCAATGGGACCTAATGCTGTTGTCCCTGAGAAATAAGCCCCCCCCCCCCCACCCTAAAAGAAAAAAACAAAACAAAATCAACAAAAAACAAACAAACAGTTATCCACTCCCCCTTCAATGATTTTCAATCACAATACACAAAAAACTTCACATGTCATTACCCTCCAACGCCTCACAAAACGTTCCAACCATTTTCCCACTTTTTTGTGTGTTTTGTTTAGAGGGGGTCACTGACTTAAGCAAACAAAAGGTTACCCTGCCTCACAACTGTGTCTGTAAGAAGAACAGAAGAGGAAGATATTATAATTTATATTATTCATGTATGTGCACACATACACCTGACATGTGTGTAACATAATGATAATGATACAATATTCATGCAGGAGCACAGAATCATAACGTCTTCAACAAACAAAACAACCAAGCACACAAGTTCAATGCATGTTTTTTGTTTTGTTTTGTTTGCTTTTTGCTTATGCAATACCATGTGAATAATACAAATTTACACACACAGGCACACATACATGAACACAAAGAAACACACACACACACACACACACAATGTACACACACATACATGTACATGAACACACAGAAAAACACACACACAAACAAAACACACAAAGTTACCTTGTTGAGTGGAGGTGGGGGTGAAGACCCATAAGGAAAAGACGATGGCGGTCCAGTACCTCAATAACATGATGGCAGTGTTCCACTGGGGGCCTGGGTTTTCTAGATGAGGATTTTCACATGGTTCTCACTCTTGTCCGCACTACCTGGAAACATTCAACAAATCAAATGATAGAGTGCTGCGTTCCGTTTGACCCTGGATAGTTTATATGAGGATTATCACATAGTTCTCATTTTCGTCCACACTACCTGGAAACATTCAACAAATCAAATGACGGCAGTGTTCTGGGACAGGCTACCACCAATTCGGTAGTGGGGCGACCATCCCCAACCCAGCGGGTCCACAGGTGGCGGATAGTGGGACGGCCTCCAGATATGGAGGTTAGCTGCGAAAGCAGCCCCGGACCAACTAGCGGTGTTCCTACCAGGGCGGGGTGGGTCAACAGGCGGCACTGTTGTCCTTATAAAATGCCTCATGTGCCCAAGGACGGGAACATCATGCGAGTAAGGGGCGCATCATAACCCCTAGCCCGGGGTGGGATCCCCGTCATCAAACCCCCCTGTGCTCCCAGGGCAGGGCGTACGGACCAGGAGCTAAGGGCGGGGTAACCCCGACGAAAAACCTCAAGTGCTGAAGACGGAGATGCCAGGCCAGACGGCGCACTTCAACGGACCATGACATCACGCACACACAGCCATATGAGACGTGGAGATAGATATCAACGAAATGGTGCTCGCCCTGTGAGGTCCCGCCAGGCAGGAGCAGCACCGGACTTCGAGCCTCAACGGAGTCCACCCCCAGCGACTGGCGGTCCTCCCAGTCCGTCCTGTGGAGCCAGGGGACGGCGGAGAAATGCGACTGGCCACCACAACACCAGAACAAGACGAAAAGAAGAGACCAGTCTTAACATCATGCACTGGAATGCAGAAGGCATTAACACTAAGAAGACCGAGCTTGAACACTTCCTGCATGAAAACAACATCCACATCTGTTGCTTACAGGAGACCCATCTGCAGGAAAGGGAAGAGAACGACAGAACAAAAACAAGAGAGTTCAAGGTCAGGGGCTACCAAATCCTCCAAAGTGGCCGCAGTGGCAAGACGAAAGGAGGAGTCATGACACTAGTGCGAAACAACCTCACCGCTAGTGAAACCAAGAGGTACATGGATGAAGCTGAATACATCCAGGTGAAGATCACCTTGAAAGACACCACACTAGAGGTGGTCAACTATTACTGCCCGAACAACAAGGCACTTTCCTTGGACACCATCGCAGTACCTGGCAGCGGCTTCCTCATCACTGGAGATTTTAACAGCCAGTCCCAGAGTTGGGGTTATAACACCATAGACAAGAGGGGAGAGGAAATAGAGGCATGGCAGGATGAAAACCACCTCATCCTTGTAAACGACCCAAACGACCATCCCACCTTCTACTCTCGCCGCTGGCATTCCACAACAACACCGGACCTGGCACTGTGCACAGATGATGTACACAAGAACATCACCAGAACAGTGGGACCTCAGCTCGGAGGAAGTGACCATCGCCCTGTCCTGCTCTCCCTAGATCAAGACCCGCCATCCGCCTCTCCACAACATCCAAGATGGAACTACAAAAAAGCCAAGTGGAGCACATTCAGCATTCGCACCAACGAACGTGCTGGAGAAATAGAGACAAATAACAGAAACATCAACAATGTTGTCAAGGACTTCAATGCATGTATCATCAAAGCTGCCAAGGAAACCATCCCAAAAGGAGTCCAAAAAAACTACACCCCGTTCTGGAACGAAGAACTTCAGACAGCGGAAGAAAAGCTCAACTGGGCGAGGGAAAAAGCAGAGCAAACTCCATCCCAAGAAAACCACCTGAGGCTACAAGAAACCAAGGCCAAGTACCTCAGAACCAAACTTGAAAACAAGAGAAAGAGCTGGAGGCAAAAGACAGCAAGCCTGAATATGGAGAAGGACACCACAAAGCTGTGGAGACTGACCAGGGCTCTAAATGAAGAAGATAGCAGAGGGCAGAAGATCACTCTAGAAGAAGATGGGGAAATTCTCACAGGCAAAAGAGCAGCCAACGCATTTGTAAGCTCATATGCTAAAGAAAGTGATCTTGAGATACAACCACAAGCCCAAAAAGAGTCAAGACAAGAACAGAAAGACAGAGCAGAAAGCAACACCACCCATCCTGCTATGACAAAAGAACTCACGCTGGAGGAACTGAGAACAGCCATCCAAAAGTTGAAGAAGAAAACATCGCCGGGCCCCGACGGCATTACAAATGAAATGCTTCAACACCTGGGGAACACTGCCATGAAGAAACTCCTGGACATTTTCAACCTCAGCTGGCGCACAGGAGAGGTACCACAATGCTGGAGAGACACACAAATGATCCCCATCCTGAAGAAGGGCAAGAACAAAAACAAAGTCCGAAGCTACCGCCCTATCAGTCTCACTAGCTGCATCTGTAAGACCATTGAGCGCATCATCAATCAGCGCCTGCAGTGGTACCTTGAGACAAACAGCATCATTGTCCCAGAACAAGCAGGATTCCGGAGGTACAGGAGCACCGAGGATCAGACTACCCATCTTGCCCAGGTGATCGAAGATGCCTTCCAAGGTCAAAGGGTTGTCCTGTCAGCCTTCATTGATCTACAGAGGGCCTTCGACAAAGTTTGGAAGGATGGCCTCCTGGTCAAACTGCTCCGAAGTGGCATACACGGGAACATGTACCAATGGACGAAGTCCTATCTCCACAACCGACGAGCAAGAGTTGTTGTGGACGGGTACAAAGGCCGAAGAGTGCTACTGAGACACGGAGTACCACAGGGAGGAGTCTTATCTCCGACGCTCTTCATCCTCTTCATCAACGACCTGACTGCAGAGCTCCCAAAGGGTGTCCATGCCGCCCTGTACGCCGATGATCTGGTACTTTGGAGCACTGAAGAGCATGTTACGACCGCTACCTACCGAATGCAGCTCGCCCTGGACGGACTCGCAGATTGGGCCAACACCTGGTGTATCACCATCAACAAAGACAAGTCTGCGGCCACCCTGTTCTCCCTCTCCACCAAAGCCAAGATGCATAGACTGACTCTCGGAGGCGCTCCACTGCGGTTTGAAGACCAACAAACATACCTGGGAGTAACTTTCGACAAAAGGCTCACATGGAATGCACATATTCAGACAGCAGAAGCAAAAGCCCGGAGAAAGCTCAACATTATGCGGAAGCTGGCTGGAACACAATGGGGGGCAAACGAAAACATCTTGAAGACTGTGTACCAAGGCACCGTACGTCCACACCTCGAGTACGGCTCCAGCTCCTGGATGACGGCAGCACAGACCCACCACCAAAAGCTTGACAGGGTCCAGAACCAAGCACTGCGCATCATCACTGGTGCAATGAGATCAACACCCATTCAAAAAATGGAGGTGACTACGGGCATCCCTCCACTGAGCAAAAGAAGAGAGAAGAAAACCCTGACCCACCTCACCAAAGTCCAGGCCTCAAAAGAACATCCTATGAACAAAAGAATCCAAGAAGCGACATCTGGGAGACTGAAGAGATCCAGTTTCGTCAGAGAATCAAAAGCTGTGCAAAGAAAACACAAAGACTCCCTACCAACCAAGGTGGAACCACTCGACACCACCAGTGAACCACCACCTTGGGAGAGAAGACAGGAGCGCATTACCATCTGCACCTCAGTCCCCTACCTCGGCCACAAGGATGAACACAGTGATGTCAGCAAGAGGTCCTTGACACTAGCCATGATGGAGGAAAGGTACCCCAAAGCAGCGTGGATACATGCCTTCACAGACGGGTCTGCCACGGACGCTACCAAAAGAGGCGGAGCTGGCGTGAACATCCAACTCCCCGATGGACGGCAGTTGACGAAGGCAGCACCTACGGGAATGCACTGCAGCAACTACCGAGCGGAAGTGGAGGCCCTGACTCTTGCTGCCGATACCATCAAGCAGATCACAGACGAACTAACACCTGTCGTCTTTCTGACTGATGCCAGATCTGTTCTTGAGGCCCTGCAGAACAACAAACAGCCCCGTCTGCAGGAAGCTCTACAAGACATCAAGAGCCCAAGAACAGTACTGCAGTGGGTGCCAGCACACTGCGGCATTGCTGGCAATGATGCAGCAGATAGAGCAGCAAAGGAGGGTGCCGGCCAAGAGCAGGAAGACAACCCTGTGACCCTTGCAGAGATGACCACCATCATCAGGTCCCTGCACAACCAGCCACAGGCGGAGGACAGTTACCACCAGCTGTCCAGGCAACAGCAAGTCACCATATTCCGTCTACGAACTGGACATAACCGGTTAAATCACCACATGTCCAGAAAGCTCCGCCTTGTACCCTCTCCACTCTGCTCCTGTGGACTGGCAGAGCAGACAGCCGAGCACATATTGCAGGACTGCCCTGGTCTACGGAAGCTGAGGGACGAGATCTGGCCAGAGCCTGCCGGACTCCTGGAGAAGCTGCATGGCTGTGTGGAGGCGTTGCTGAAGACTGCCGATTTCGTCATGAGATCTGGTCTCCACGTTTGACGGCGTTAGACAACAACAACAACAACAACGGCAGTGTTCCCCACTGGAACAATCTCTTTTCCAGAGTTTCTGGCTCCCATTTGCTGGAGCACAGGGGTCATTTGGATTCAGATTTAACATTATTATTATATATATATTTATTTTTAAACTGAAATGACAGCAGCTTTCTTCTGTGGGCCCTGTACTCTATACCAGGACATAACATGGTTGACACACCCACCTTGTCTGCTTCACTGAAAACAACAATCATGCATAATGAATTCTTCTTTGTATTAACAATTTTGTTTTTTGTTTTTTGTTTTTTTGTTTCTGTCCATGATAACCTGGGAAAAATTACGATGGTGGTTTCCCGCTGCCTTCCATCGGTTTGTGTACGATCTCTCCGCTAGACTTACTCTCTCCCTAGATGTCCACAAGGCAGTGGAGCTATTCACCCATAGCTTGGTAAATTCAAATACCTGGGAACGATCATTTCATCAGACGGCAGATGCACATCAGAAATAGCCGGCAGAATCGGCCAAGCCAAAACAGCATTCAAGAAGATGACAAGCATTCTTACCAACAAATGCCTATCAATTAACATCAGGAAGAGAGTTCTTGAATGTTATATAGAACCAATACTGTTGTACAGATGCGAGGCGTGGACAGTCAACAAACAAAGCCAGAACAAGATTGAGGCAACCGAGATGTGGTTTCTAAGAACAATGTTGAGGGTCCCATGGACAGCAAAGAAAACAAACGAGACAGTCTTGATGGAGGCAGACACAAGTAGATCACTCATATTCATAAGGAAGATTAGGAAAAGACAGGCAACATTTATAGGCCATTTTATGAGGAAGGGGGATTTGGAGCACCTGGTCACATCGGGAAAGCTGGAGGGAAAGAGAGCACCGGGTAGACCCAGGGAGAAAATGCTGGACGGACTTGCATAGTGACTGGGGGATGAGGAGGGTGGAGGAGATGCTAGGGGCAACGAGAGATAGAGGCAGATGGAATTCCATGATCGCCAACGCCATGCGGCAGGGCACCTGATGATGATGATTAACAATTTGTTGAGTCTAAATGGGCAAGAAGCTATATGTATTTTTGTCCAACATGGAACAAGCTGTCAAGACAGGTTAGCTGGGCTGTGTCATCCACTCTGCCATGTAGGTGATGAAACGTCAGCAACATGTGTATGCCATGTGTGTCTGTTTTTTGTTTGTTTGTTGTTGTTTTTTTCAACGACTGAGCCATGATAATGCTGACTGAAAACCACCATAACGACTGATAAGCCTTATAGTGACGACATGCAAATCAGGAATGCTGTGACTGACATCTGAACTTCACCAGCCAGCCACCAAGCAATCAGCACTGGGTGTGTAAGTTAGTCACTGATTTTTCTTCAGTCAAGCTATTAGTATTACAAACTACTGCTATAATGACACATAGATCTGTCTCCCCAGGCTGGGTAAGAGAGAAGAAGATAATTTCCTCTGAAAATTGGCCGGGGTCCAGGGGCAATGTCCCTGCTGGGGGGTCTGGGGGGCTTTGTCCCCAGAAGCTGAAGAATTTCTGTAATTTTGAGGCATTATGGATGCATTTCCTGATGGCAAATACAATGATTCAGTAATATTTCCTCTGAAAAAAAATTTTTTCCCTCTGAAATTAACGGATCCGCTGAGAGTTACCCAGCCTGCTCCCTTGAGTTTCCCTGAAGGCGGACTCCACTGTCTATCATAAACCTTTCACATGGAGACCGGTGCTACAAGCCCTCAGCAGGCTCTATAGATCATAAACCTTTCACACGGAGACCGGTGCTACAAGCCCTCAGCAGGCTCTATCATAAACCTTTCACATGGAGACCGGTGCTACAAGCCCTCAGCAGGCTCTATAGATCATAAACCTTTCACACGGAGACCGGTGCTACAAGCCCTCAGCAGGCTCTATCATAAACCTTTCACATGGAGACCGGTGCTACAAGCCCTCAGCAGGCTCTATCATAAACCTTTCACACGGAGACTGGTGCTACAAGCCCTCAGCAGGCTCTATCATAAACCTTTCACACGGAGACTGGTGCTACAAGCCCTCAGCAGGCTCTATCATAAACCTTTCACACGGAGACTGGTGCTACAAGCCCTCAGCAGGCTCTATCATAAACCTTTCACATGGAGACCGGTGCTACAAGCCCTCAGCAGGCTCTATCATAAACCTTTCACATGGACACTGGTGCTACAAGCCCTCAGCAGGCTCTATCATAAACCTTTCACATGGAGACCGGTGCTACAAGCCCTCAACAGGCTCTATCATAAACCTTTCACACGGAGACTGGTGCTACAAGCCCTCAGCAGGCTCTATAGATCATAAACCTTTCACACGGAGACCGGTGCTACAAGCCCTCAGCAGGCTCTATCATAAACCTTTCACATGGACACTGGTGCTACAAGCCCTCAGCAGGCTCTATCATAAACCTTTCACATGGACACTGGTGCTACAAGCCCTCAGCAGGCTCTATCATAAACCTTTCACATGGACACTGGTGCTACAAGCCCTCAGCAGGCTCTATCATAAACCTTTCACATGGACACTGGTGCTACAAGCCCTCAGCAGGCTCTATCATAAACCTTTCACATGGACACTGGTGCTACAAGCCCTCAGCAGGCTCTATCATAAACCTTTCACATGGAGACCAGCGCTACAAACCCTCAGCAGGCTCTATCATAAACCTTTCACATGGACACTGGTGCTACAAGCCCTCAGCAGGCTCTATCATAAACCTTTCACATGGAGACCAGCGCTACAAGCCCTCAGCAGGCTCTATCATAAACCTTTCACATGGACACTGGTGCTACAAGCCCTCAGCAGGCTCTAACCCTGCACAACAACCAAGTATCCAGGTTTTCTTTCAATCTGACACTGATTATATATCTTTCAACTATTGTTCATATAATACATTAACCCTTTGACTCTCACACCCTACCCACCAAATGCTAAAACTTAACCCTCTGACTCCCTCACCCTATCCACCTGCTTCCTGCCGGAGGTTGTTGGACAGGGTGAGGGAGTCAAAAGGTCAAGGTTTTGCTTTGCTAGTCATGACTGACAATGCAGGATGCTGGTGGACAGGGTGTGGGAGTCAAAAGGTCAAGGTTTTGCTTTGCTAGTCATGACTGACAATGCAGGATGCTGGTGGACAGGGTGTGGGAGTCAAAAGGTCAAGGTTTGCTTTGCTAGTCATGACTGACAATGCCGGATGCTGGTGGACAGGGTGTGGGAGTCAAAAGGTCAAGGTTTTGCTTTGCTAGTCTGACAATGCAGGATGCTGGTGGACAGGGTGTGGGAGTCAAAAGGTTAACAGCATTATACTATCTATTGGGGCAGGGGCCACCTGTCAACTTGTGTAGACAACCATCCATACATCTATCTCTACATGGACAACACATCCTTTCCTGACACTGTATCAGTGGTCTTGCTCAACGCAAGCTCTCCATACTTCCCTTGGGCTAACAGTCTGAACTGTAACGTAACAGATACTGGGACAGACTCACTCTGCTGTCTGAACTGTAACGTAACAGATACTGGACACACACTGCTGTCACCTGGTGTCATCACCTAACGTAACAGATACTGGGACAGATTCACTCTACAGTCTGAACTGTAACGTAACAGATACTGGACAGACTCACTCTGATGTCACCTGGTGTCATCACCTAACGTAACAGATACTGGGACAGACTCACTCTACTGTCTGAACTGTAACGTAACAGATACTGGGCAGACTCACTCTACAGTCTGAACTGTAACGTAACAGATACTGGGACAGACTCACTCTGCTGTCTGAACTGTAACGTAACAGATACTGGACAGACTCACTCTACTGTCTGAACTGTAACGTAACAGATACTGGGACAGACTCACTCTACTGGCTGAACTGTAACGTAACAGATACTGGGACAGACTCACTCTACTGGCTGAACTGTAGTGTAACATAACAGATACAGGGACAGACTCTCTCTACAGTCTGAACTGTAACGTAACAGATACTGGACAGACTCACTCTACAGTCTGAACTGTAACGTAACATATTGGGACAGACTCAATCTGCTGTCTGAACTGTAACGTAACAGATACTGGACAGACTCTCTACTCTCTGAACTGTAACGTAACAGATACTGGACAGACTCACTCTACTGTCTGAACTGTAACGTAACAGATACTGGGACAGACTCTCTACTGTCTGAACTGTAACGTAACAGATACTGGGACAGACTCTCTGCTGTCTGAACTGTAGCGTAACAGATACTGGACAGACTCACTCTACTGTCTGAACTGTAACGTTACAGATACTGGACAGACTCACTCTACTGTCTGAACTGTAACGTAACAGATACTGGGACAGACTAACTCTGCTGTCTGAACTGTAACGTAACAGATACTGGACAGACTCACTCTACAGTCTGAACTGTAACGTAACAGATACTGGACAGACTCACTCTACTGTTTGAACTGTAACGTAACAGATACTGGACACTCACTCTGCTGTCTGAACTGTAATGTAACAGATACTGGACAGACTCTCTACTGTCTGAACTGTAACGTAACAGATACTGGACAGACACTACTGTCTGAACTGTAACGTAACAGATACTGGACAGACTCACTCTGCTGTCTGAACTGTAACGTAACAGATACTGGACAGACTCACTCTGCTGTCTGAACTGTAATGTAACAGATACTGGACAGACTCACTCTACAGTCTGAACTGTAACGTAACAGATACTGGACAGACTCACTCTGCTGTCTGAACTGTAACGTAACAGATACTGGACACTCACTCTGCTGTCTGAACTGTAACGTAACAAATACAGCGACAGACTCACTCTACTGTCTGAACTGTAACGTAACAGATACTGGACAGACTCACTCTGCTGTCTGAACTGTAACGTAACAGATACAGGTACAGACCCTACAGTCTGAACTGTAACGTAACAGATACTGGACAGACTCTACTGTCTGAACTGTAACGTAACAGATACTGGGACAGACTCACTCTGCTGTCTGAACTGTAACGTAACAGATACTGGACAGACTCACTCTGCTGTCTGAACTGTAACGTAACAGATACAGGGATAGACTCACTCTACTGTCTAAACTGTAACGTAACAGATACAGGACACTCACTCTACTGTCTGAACTGTAACGTAACAGATACAGGACAGACTCACTCTGCTGTCTGAACTGTAACGTAACAGATACAGGGACAGACTCTGCTGTCTGAACTGTAACGCAACAGATAGAGGGACAGACTCTGCTGTCTGAACTGTAACGTAACAGATACAGGGACAGACTCTACTGTCTGAACTGTAACGTAACAGATACTGGACACTCACTCTACTGTCTGAACTGTAACGTAACAGATACTGGACAGACTCACTCACTCTACTGTCTGAACTGTAACGTAAAAGATACTGGACAGACTCACTCTACTGTCTGAACTGTAACGTAACAGATACTGGGACAGACTCACTCTGCTGTCTGAACTGTAACGTAACAGATACAGGGACAGACTCACTCTGCTGTCTGAACTGTAACGTAACAGATACTGGACAGACTCACTCTACTGTCTGAACTGTAACGTAACAGATACTGGGACAGACTCTACTGTCTGAACTGTAACGTAACAGATACTGGGATAGACTCACTCTACTGTCTGAACTGCAACGTAACAGATACTGGGACAGACTCACTCTACTGTCTGAACTGTAACGTAACAGATACTGGGACAGACTCACTCTACTGTCTGAACTGTAACGTAACAGATACTGGGACAGACTCACTCTACTGTCTGAACTGTAACGTAACAGATACTGGGACAGACTCACTCTACTGTCTGAACTGTAACGTAACAGATACTGGGACAGACTCACTCTACTGTCTGAACTGTAACGTAACAGATACTGCACAGACTCACTCTACTGTCTGAACTGTAACGTAACAGATACTGGGACAGACTCACTCTGCTGTCTGAACTGTAACGTAACAGATACTGGACAGACTCACTCTACTGTCTGAACTGTAACGTAACAGATACTGGACAGACTCTACTGTCTGAACTGTAACATAACAGATACTGGACAGACTCACTCTGCTGTCTGAACTGTAACGTAACAGATACAGGGATACTCACTCTGCTGTCTGAACTGT
>JAPXFY010001180.1:20000-30000 GCA_030674185.1 Monoplex corrugatus
TGGGCAATTCTGCGCTTCAGAACTGCGGTACGTGGTTTTACCAATGTGCTAACGGGGCACACATCATCTGTAGGGAATTTAATCCTTATAAAGTTCACTTTTGGTTCCTCCTTGCCCAGATCCAGCTTGAGCTCCTTTCTGCTGCCTCTGCCATCGCTTTAAGGGCTCTAGTCCTCTTCTTTCCAGAAATGGCGAGTTGTTTCATGAGATCATAAGCGGAGGTGCCCACAAACCCTCTTGCCCCGACCTCTATGGCGAAGATTTTGACCCGCAGACCTGCTTTCTTCAGGGTGCTGGCAAGACCGGCGTATTTTTCGGTCTTGTAGATATGTGCTTCTTCCATTCTGCTTTCGTATGGCACAGTGAGTTCTATCAGAATCACTTGTTTCGAGGAGTCAGAGTGGAGAGCGATGTCTGGTCTCATGCCTGTCTTGCTGATGACATCTGGGTAATTTCTCCACTCTGGGAGGTCTGCTGTACACTCCCAGTTGACTGCTCCATCCAGAAGACCCTTTGGCAATGTGCTGGTTGTCATAGCAATTTCGGGCCAGACCTGTTTCCCTCCTGCTTTGTAGAATGTTGTCATAGCAATTGGTGCGTTTGGGGTCATGGTTTTTTCGCTGACCACGTCTGTGATCACTTTCAGAACTTGGTTGTGCCTCCATGTATACCTTCCTTGGGCTAGCGCTACTTTGCAAGAGCTTAGGACATGTTCCACTGTTTGTTTCTTCTGACAGAGCGGACATGCTGGGTCGTCTGATTTCCCCCATTTCACTAAGTTTGCATTCGAGGGGAGCAGGTCATATACAGATCTGAGGAGGAAGCTTATCCTTAGAGGAGCCATGTGCCACATATCGTTCCAGCTGAGACTTCTTTGGAGTGCACTGTCCCATGTTGTCCATTGCCCCTGTTGACCTTGCTGGACTGCCTTCTGCACTCTTTTGACATCTTCTTCTTCCTTCAACTCCTGTATGATCATGTCTCTTTTTTCCTTCCCTTTGGCTTTGGACCACCACTGCATTTTTGTTGCTCCCAGTCCCTGTCTGTTGGTTTGCGTGTGTCCAATTATTTCTTTGATGCTGAGGTTTCTCTTGGCATTGTTTACAGCCTCTTGGACTTTCCACTTTCTGCCAGTTCTCAGCTTTGGATGAACTGATCTCACGATATTGTCTTCCGATTCCTCCAGCATGCTCAACAGTCTTGCTTTTCCAACTTTGTATTCCTCCACTATGGATTTGAGAGGTAGCTTCAGCATTGCTTGACGACAGTAGAATGCAACATCAGTGAGACCAGGTGGGACACCGAGCCATTTTCTTGTGTATTTGTTGATTTTGGCTTCCATTGCTTCCACTGTGCTGGTGCAAATGTCATAGATTAGCAGTGGCCACAGCAGCTTTGGTATCAGCATGAACTGTAGACACCAGACTTTGTATTTGCCTGGCAGTCCGCAGTTATCTATTTTCTTCAGGCCTTCTTCTGCTGTTTGCTTGGTTTCACATCCCCTTTGTGTGTTTTTCAGGGAGTCATCATACCATCTTCCGAGACTTTTTACTGGCTCTTCTGTGACAGTGGGGATGGCTTGGTTGGCTACCATGAATTTGACTGAATCTGCCACTTTTCCTTTTCGCAGTGAGAGACTTCGGGATTTCTTAGGTTTGAACCAACAATAACAACAACAACACAAAACTCTCCAACCCAACAACAACAACAACACAAAACCTACCAACCAAACAATAACAACAACACAAAACCCTCCAACCCAACAACAACAACAACACAAACCCTACCAACCAAACAACAATAACAACAACACAAAACCTACCAACCAAACAATAACAACAACAACACAAAACCCTCCAACCCAACAACAATAACAACAACACAAACCCTACCAACCAAACAACAATAACAACAACACAAAACCTACCAACCAAACAATAACAACACAAAACCTACCAACCCAACCAATAACAACAACACAAAACCTACCAACCCAACAATAACAACAACACAAACCCTACCAACCCAACAATAACAATAACAACACAAAACCTACCAACCCAACAATAACAACAACACAAACCCTACCAACCCAACAATAACAACACAAACCCTACCAACCCAACAATAACAACAACAACACAAAACCTACCAACCAAACAACAACAACACAAAACCTACCAAACCAACAATAACAACAACAACAACACAAACCCTACCAACCCAACAATAACAACAACACAAACCCTACCAACCCAACAATAACAACAACAACACAAAACCTACCAACCAAACAACAACAACACAAAACCTACCAACCCAACAATAACAACACAAACCCTACCAACCCAACAACAATAATAACAACACAAAACCTATCAACCCAACAATAACAACAACAACAACACAAAACCTACCAACCCAACAATAACAACAACAACACAAAACCTACCAACCCAACAATAATAACAACAACACAAACCCTACCAACCCAACAATAACAACAACAACAACACAAACCCTACCAACCCAACAATAACAACAACACAAACCCTACCAACCCAACAATAATAACAACACAAACCCTACCAACCCAACAATAACAACAACACAAAACCTACCAACCCAACAATAATAACAACACAAACCCTACCAACCCAACAATAACAACACAAACCCTACCAACCCAACAATAACAATAACACAAACCCTACCAACCCAACAATAACAACAACACAAAACCTACCAACCCAACAATAACAACAACACAAAATCTACCAACCCAACATAATAATAACAACACAAACCCTACCAACCCAACAACAACAATAATAACAACACAAAACCTACCAACCCAACAATAATAATAACAACAACACAAACCCTACCAACCCAACAACAACAATAATAACAACAACACAAAACCTACCAACCCAACAACAATAATAACAACACAAAACCTACCAACCCAACAACAACAATAACAACAACACAAAACCTACCAACTCAACAACAATAATAACAACAACACAAAACCTACCAACCCAACAATAATAACAACAACACAAACCCTACCAACCCAACAACAATAATAACAACAACACAAACCCTACCAACCCAACAACAATAATAACAACAACACAAACCCTACCAACCCAACAACAATAATAACAACAACACAAAACCTACCAACCCAACAACAACAATAACACAAACCCTACCAACCCAACAACAACAATAACAACAACACAAAACCTACCAACCCAACAACAATAATAACAACAACACAAACCCTACCAACCCAACAACAACAATAACAAAAACACAAAACCTACCAACCCAACAACAATAATAACAACAACACAAAACCTACCAACCCAACAACAACAATAACAACACAAACCCTACCAACCCAACAACAACAATAACAACACAAAACCTACCAACCCAACAACAATAATAACAACAACACAAACCCTACCAACCCAACAACAATAATAACAGCAACACAAAACCTACCAAACCAACAATTACAATAACAACAATACAAAACCTACCAAACCAACAATAATAATAACAACAACACAAACCCTACCAACCCAACAATAACAATAACAACAACACAAAACCTACCAACCCAACAATAATAACAACACAAACCCTACCAATCCAACAATAACAATAACAACAACAACACAAACCCTACCAACCCAATAATAATAACAACACAGGTAGAAAGAAACTCTAGGGAGAGCTAGACAACAGAAGGTCTTCAGAGAAGTAACCCCCTTTAGACAAGTGTTTCGGCCCTGAATTCCTTACACTCTCGGGGGCCGGGCCACATCCAGGTCATGACTCCTGGATGCCCTTCTGCTGTTGTCTATTTTTTTTTTCCCCCACGCCGGGGAGCGAACCTGGGCGATTCTGCGCTTCAGAACTGCGGTACGCGGTTTTACCAATGTGTTAACGGGGCACACATCATCTGTAGGGAATTTAATCCTTATGAAGTTCACTTTTGGTTCCTCCTTGCCCAGATCCAGCTTGAGCTCCTTTCTGCTGCCTCTGCCATCGCTTTAAGGGCTCTAGTCCTCTTCTTCCTACCAACCCAACAATAACAACAACAACACAAACCCTACCAACCCAACAATAACAACAACACAAACCCTACCAACCCAACAATAACAACAACAAAACCTACCAACCCAACAATAACAGCAACAACAACAAAACCCTACCAACCCAACAATAATAATAACAACAACAAGACAAACCCTACCAACCCAACAATAACAACA
Organism: Monoplex corrugatus; assembly: GCA_030674185.1. Lineage (NCBI taxonomy): Eukaryota > Metazoa > Mollusca > Gastropoda > Littorinimorpha > Ranellidae > Monoplex > Monoplex corrugatus. The sequence continues at coordinate 24,296 of JAPXFY010001180.1, forward strand.
ACACCACAGAACCTACCAACCGAACAATAATAGCAACATCACCACAGAAACTACCAACCCAGCAATAATAGCAACATGTTCAACACACACAGTAATGAAAGTTCAAGTCAACTAACAAAAACCACAACAGGTTCATACATGGGAGGCCAGTCAACTTAACCAGTGACAGTAGCTTCAGCAGCAGCACCACCACCATAATCCACATATATAGGCTATATCTATGTTTTTATAAAGGATATAAATGCCAAGCATCTTTTATTCTTTACGCACTGCATTTTCCTTGTCAGAACATCATTAGGTATTAAACAAAAATGAAAAACAAGAACAAACCGTATTAAACAAAAATGAAAAACAAGAACAAACCAAAACCAAAAAAACCCTAAACCCATCACCAACTCCACTATCAGTATCACCACCACCAAAACCAAACCCACAAAACCCAACAAAAACCCACACAGCACAAGGCAGCAAGGCAGAAGAATCCAGGAGTAAGCAAAAACCCAAACAAACTTCTGAATATTATACACACAGATAAAATCAATAAATACACCTACACTGCAAATGTTTACAATTTCTACTGTAATGGGTTTCACTTTCAAAGAAATAATGTAAAGGGTCGTTTTTCTGTTGTTTGTTTGTTTTTGTTTTTACCTCATACTGTGTACAAACAGATAACAACAACAACAGTAAAAACAAACTGTGTAAAAAAATGGATAGAAACAAAGAAATAAAATATGACATGTTATCAAGCCAGTTATAGCTTTCGCATGCACTACGGTGAAGCATAAAATGGCAACTGCTTTCTCACGAATATATAAACACTTCCTCAATTTTGATCATTCTTATTGTACTAGGCCTACATTTCCACTGATGCGTGTGTGTGTGTGTGTGTGTGTGTGTGTGTGTGTATGTGTGTGTGTGTGTGTGTGTGTGTGTGTGTGTGTGTGTGTGTGTGTGTGTGTGTGTATGCACGCACGTCTTGCTTTTTACACCCGAAGATAAATGCAAAATACTCGGGAAGACAGCCTTTGTGCCAAACAATCTGAAATGAATGTGAACCTGAAGGCCCAACCCCGTTCTGACCTAGAAAAAGGCTTGAAAAGCTGAAAGGGAAGGAGTCAAGGTAATCAGTGGGGAAGGGGGAAGGGGGGAAGGAGTTGAGAAGTGTGTCGAGGGGCAGGGGGGGGGGGCGCTACAGAGGTGAAAGAAAGTCAAAGGACACGAGAAAGCAAACATGAGCCGCACAGATAATGTATAGCACATAATTATGAGATAAGCGAGCAAGCAACAGCACTGCTACGCTTACACCACAGCTGAAAAACTCGGAAGGAAAAACAAACCTTGAATAAAAACGGCAAAATGCAACACAAGCCGCGCACGCACATGATAAAATAACAACACAGGCTTACATCATGTTCAGAGACCAAATCACAGAAAAACAGCTGACTCGCTTCCATCAAAGCGCGCGCGTGCAACACGCTCCTTGTTCGTGGTCCCCAAACTGTGTCAAGAATCAGTCGAATGACTGACAGCTGGCCTGAAAACGTGTCAACCGCAACGTAACCTCACCACTCTCCCCCTCCCCAAAACACACAGTAACACACATTCATAATAGGTATGCTGTCCCCAGTTCGCCCAAACCGCACAGCATCTACTGATCTAGCCTAACGATAATCCACATCGTCGACTCACTTGCAAGAGAGAAAAAAAAGTTAAAAACAGGCATATATGCCAGATCGGCTGCTGCGATAGTGGAAAGAAATAACAGTGCTAGTCAGTGTTCCACTGAGAAGTGAGAGCAAACACGAGCTTTTTTTTTTTTTCTTTCCACCCCACTTTTGACAACCCCTGCGCCCTCTGCGGCCTCCCTTCCCCCACAAATACTGACAACCATCGATCACTGGTGGTGGAAGAGGGAAAATTCCGGGCTGTGTAGGTCCTAACCTCCTCATGCCCCCCTTCTTGGGGTCATTCTCAGCTTGATGCTAACCAAGATGGCGAGAGTGACCAGCAGGCCACCTTAGCTTGACCCCGAAACCAAGCGCGCGGCCATTCCGCTCTGTGCGCACCCAACAAGCCATGGAGCTGAGAAGTCAAACAGACGATCAGAACAGCATATGGCTAAAAATGGCAAGGAAGCAATGGCAGGGGTTAGAACGGGAGAGAAAGGAAAAAGGAATAGAAAGATGCCTTACTTGTGACCATGCCAAGCATGCGCTTGTGTGCAGATCTGCGATGTTTTGGAACCCACAAGCACCACACTGCCAGAACCGACAACACAGATCCTCGCACTCACTCGTCTCCACGTGCAGAAAAATCGCGTTTGCGCTTGTTTACCAATCACAGCAACATGGGACACGGTAATCCAGAGATGACACAAAACACGACACAGCACAGCAACAATCGGCTTTGGATGTGTCAAGGATGTGGGTGCAGTTGTGGGCACACTGAGATGGCATGAGCGTTCACTGTTGTCATTTTCATCCAAGTTAATTAACCCCCTTTCCAAATATGGGCGCGTGACGTCATGACCTCGGAGCAGTGCCACCTATTGACAGGCAGTGGAGCGAGCGAGCCGAGCGCGCGTTGAAAGCGCACAACGTATTTTCGCCCACAAAACGGCGCTGGGTGCTCATAAAACAAATAGTCAATGTATGTCGAAGGAAGCCAAGTACTCCACCGTTGGTTTTCAGGCAGCGCGGAGCAATGGCTGATTTGCTAGCGGCGATGAAGGGAGGATAAGTTGTGAGGTTGGCAGACACCTGTTGTGACACACTTTAGACCAATGGGCCAATGCTTTTGGCTTGGGCTACACTCACGTTCTTCTTCCGCATCCCACCTCCTGCAGGCATTGGCCCTACTTTTCTGTTATGTTTACCTCTTGCTTGTGAAATATCCACATCATCCCCTACCGCATGCTAGTGTGTGTGTACACGCGTGCGTGCGTTAGATTCACGTAGGCTTAACTCAGTAACTGCGCATATTTTCAGTTTTTCCTCAAACTTGTTTAATTCAGTCACGTAAAATGGGTAGCCATACGCTGATTTAAGAAGAAAAAAATCCAAAATATGAACGACGATGACCTGACATGGTGACCCGCTGTTGAAATGTTCATCACTGAACTATAAACAGTGACAGATACTGGTCAAGTGGATCAACATACTTCCAAGCACAAGGTCCTGGATTTCATTAGCTTAGACGTTTCATCTTGGAGAATTAAGGATGGAGATGTTTCCTGTCTCAACATGAGTGCAGACCTGCCAGTACTAAACCCTCTTCCTGTGTATAATGCATGGAGAATATCAAATATGCATGTTAACCCTTTGACTCCCGCAACCTATCCCCCGACTGCAAAAACATAACCTTTTGATTCCCTCACCCTATCCACCAGCATCCTGCATTGCCAACCTTGCTAACAAAGCAAAGACTTAACCCTTTGATTCCCTCACCCTATCCACCAGCATCCTGCATTGCCAACCTTGATAGCAAAGCAAAGACTTAACCCTTTGATTCCCTTACCCTATCCACCAGCTTCCTGCAGGAAACTGGTGGATAGGTTGAGGGAATCAAAGGGTTAAGTTTTTGCAGTCGGTGCATCCTGCATTGCTGCACATCCTGCATTACCAACCTTGCTAGCAAAACAAAGACTTAACCCTTTGACTTCCTCACCCAGGATGCAGGAGTCATAGGGTTAAAGATCCTGTAAGAACATGTCAGTGGTAGGCTTATGGAAACATGAACACACCCAGCATGTACACCCACCAAAGATACAGCCCCTGCAGTGACATAGTGGTATGTGAGCTCACTAATGGCTTCAGTTCTCCATGCTCCACTGAAACAATAAGTATGTGTAATACACATTGAGACAAAATGAGTTTAGCGGATAGCGTTATACAATAACGATTTATTGTCAAATTCTGTTTGCACAATTCTAAGATATGTATATAAACAATGTAGATATATGTGTATAAATATATATATATATATATATATATATATATGTGTGTGTGTGTGTGTGTGTGTGTGTGTGTGTATGTGTGTGTGTGTGTGTGTGTGTGCGTGTGTGTGTGTGTGTGTGTGTGTGTGTGTGTGTGTGTGTGTGTGTGTGTGTGTGTGTGTTTGCAAGTTTAATTACAATGTCAGTTGTTTATATCTTTAAGTTCCACACAATTGGCTGGTCTGTAATACAGAGTTAGCATATTTTCAGCATCACGCTCACAGATAAAGGATTAGGCAATGATCAAGTTTCATTGTTCGTGGTATCTGTTACAATTCCTGTCTAAAGATCCACCTGAGTTGTTGTGAAACTCAAGTCTATCAGGGAACTGGATGTTATTCTTGATCCACTGTTTGATGTCGGCATATGTGTGTGTGTGTGTGTCTGTCACTCTGTGTGTAGGTTGTGTGTGTGTGTGTGTGTGTGTGTGTAGGTTGTGTGTGTGTGTGTGTAAGTTGTGTGTGTCTGTGTGTAGGTTGTGTGGTGTGTCTGTGTGTAGATTGTGTGTGTGTGTGTGTAGGTTGTGTGTGTGTGTGTATGTTGTGTGTGTGTAGGTTGTGTGTGTGTATGTGTGTGTAGATTGTGTGTGTGTGTGTGTGTAGGTTGTGTGTGTGTGTGTGTAGGTTTGTGTGTGTGTGTGTAGGTTGTGTGTGTGTCTGTGTGTGTCACTCTGTGTGTAGGTTGTGTGTGTGTGTGTAGGTTGTGTGTGTCTGTGTGTAGGTTGTGTGTGTCTGTGTGCAGGTTGTGTGTGTCTGTGTGTAGGTTGTGTGTGTCTGTGTGTAGGTTGTGTGTGTGTGTGTGTGTAGTTGTGTGTGTGTCTGTGTGTAGGTTGTGTGTGTCTGTGTGTAGGTTGTGTGTGTCTGTGTGTAGGTTGTGTGTGTCTGTGTGTAGGTTGTGTGTGTGTCTGTGTGTAGGTTGTGTGTGTGTGTGTGTAGGTTGTGTGTGTGTCTGTGTGTAGGTTGTGTGTGTGTGTGTGTGTGTGTGTAGGTTGTGTGTGTGTCTGTGTGTAGGTTGTGTGTGTGTGTGTGTGTGTAGGTTGTGTGCGTGTCTGTGTGTAGGTTGTGTGTGTCTGTGTGTATGTTGTGTGTGTCTGTGTGTAGGTTGTGTGTGTGTGTCTGTGTGTAGGTTGTGTGTGTCTGTGTGTAGGTTGTGTGTGTCTGTGTGTAGGTTGTGTGTGTCTGTGTGTAGGTTGTGTGTGTCTGTGTGTAGGTTGTGTGTGTGTGTGTGTAGGTTGTGTGTGTCTGTGTGTAGGTTGTGTGTGTCTGTGTGTGTGTCTCACTGTCTGTGTGTAGGTTGTGTGTGTCTGTGTGTAGGTTGTGTGTGTGTGTAGGTTGTGTGTGTCTGTGTGTAGGTTGTGTGTGTCTTTGTGTAGGTTGTGTGTGTGTGTGTGTGTGTGTGTGTGTATGTGTAGGTTGTGTGTGTCTGTGTGTAGGTTGTGTGTGTTTGTGTGTAGGTTGTGTGTGTGTCTGTGTGTAGGTTGTGTGTGTGTGTGTGTAGGTTGTGTGTGTGTAGGGTGTGTGTGTGTCTGTGTGTGTCTGTGTGTAGGTTGTGTGTGTCTGTGTGTAGGTTGTGTGTGTCTGTGTGTAGGTTGTGTGTGTCTGTGTGTAGGTTGTGTGTGTCTGTGTGTAGGTTGTGTGTGTGTCTGTGTGTAGGTTGTGTGTGTCTTGTGTAGGTTGTGTGTGTGTCTGTGTGTAGGTTGTGTGTAGGT
>JAPXFY010001180.1:35000-39838 GCA_030674185.1 Monoplex corrugatus
TGTTGTAACAGGTGAAGTGTTTGACATGAAGACTGTTGTACAGGGAAGTGTGGTGTTTGACATGAAGATGTTGTAACAGGTGAAGTGTTTGAATGAAGACTGTTGAACAGGTGAAGTTTTGACATGAAGACTGTTGTAACAGGTGAAGTGTTTTGACATGAACAGTGTATGTAACAGGTGTAAGTAGTTTTGGTGTTTGACATGAAGATGTGTAACGGTGAAGTTTAAGAAGATTACAGGTGAAGTTGACATAAGATGTTGTAACGTAAGGTTTGACATGAAGCTTGTAAGGAAGTGTTGCATGAGACGTTGTAACAGGTAGTTACTAACTTTAAGTGAAGTGTTTGACATGAGCTGTTGTAACATGATGTTACATGAGACTGAAAGGGAGTGTTTGAGAAACTGTGTAACAGTGAAGTTGTGTTGACATGAGCTGTGTAACAGTGATTTGTTGACATGAACTGTAACAGTAATGTTACAGATGTTGTAAAGGTGAAGGTTGACATGAGTGTTAACGGTGAGTGTTTGAGAGACTGTTGTAAAGGTGAAGTGTTTGAGAAGTTGTACAGGTGAAGTGTTTGATGAAGATGTTGTAAAGTGAAGTTTGTGAAGAGTTGTAAGTGAGGTTTGACTGAAGTGTGTACAGGTGAAGTGTGACATGAAATGTTACAGGTGAAGTTTATGAGATGTTGTAACATGAAGGTTTGAAGACTGTTGTACAGTGAGTTTTACATGAGACTGTTGTACAGTGAATGTTGCATGAAGATGTTGTACAGGAGTGTTGACTGATGATGTTGTAAACAGTCGTTACGATTCAGACTTCATACAGGAAGTGTTGACATGAGATTTTAACAGGTGAAGTGTTTGACGAGAGTGTACAGGGAAGTGTTTAGAAGATGTGTAAGTGAGTGTGACAGAAGACGTACAGTGAAGTGTACAGAAGTTACAGGGAGTGTGGTGTTACATGAAGCTGTTGTAAAGTGAGTGTTGACATAATTAGGTGAGTTTGCTGAAGCTGTTTAACGGTATTTGAATGAAGCTTGTAACAGGTGAATTGCTGAGATGTTAAGGTAGTGTTTGACAAGACTGTTAACAGTGAGTGTTGCATGAAGATGTTACAGTGAAGTTACAAGCGTTGTAAAGTGAGGTTGACATGATGTTGTACATGAGTGTTTACATGAAACGTGTAAGGGAAGTGTGAAGAACTGTTTAAAGTGAGTTTGACAGAGTGTACAGGGAGTGTTACATGAGCGTTGTACAGGTGAGTGTCATGAAGACTGTGTAGGAGTGTTGACTAAGATGTGTACGGTGAGTTTTGACATGAGACTGTGAAGGTGAGTGTTTGCTGAAGATGTGTAAGGAGTGTTGACTGAAGACGTGTAACGTGAGTGTACAGAAGAGTTAAGGTGAATTTTACATGAGACTTGTAAAGTGATGTATAGAGTTACAGGTAGTGTTTGACATGAAGACTGTTGTAACAGGTGAAGTGTTGGTGTTTGACATGAAGACTGTTGTAACAGTGAAGTGTTTGACATGAAGATGTTGTAACAGGTGAAGTGTTTGACATGAAGACTGTTGTAACAGGTGAAGTTTTGACATGAAGACTGTTGTAACAGGTGAAGTGTTTGACATGAAGACTGTTGTAACAGGTGAAGTGTTTGACATGAAGACTGTTGTAACAGGTGAAGTGTTTACATGAAGACTGTTGTAACAGGTGAAGTGTTTGACATGAAGACTGTTGAACAGTGAAGTGTTTAACATGAAGACTGTTGTAACAGTGAAGTGTTGTTACTGAAGACTGTTGTAACAGGTGAAGTTTGTTGACATGAAGACGTTGTAACAGGTGAAGTTTGACATGAGATGTTGTACAGGTGAAGTGTTTGACATGAGACTGTTGTAACGTGAAGTGTTTGACATGAAGACTGTTGTAAAGTGAAGTGTTGACATGAAGACTGTTGTAACAGGTGAAGTGTTTACATGAAGATGTGTAACAGGTGAAGTGTTTGACATGAAGATGTTGTAACAGTGAAGTGTTTGACATGAAGATGTTGTAACAGGTGAAGTGTTTGACATGAAGACTGTTTTATTTAATTTTAACAGGTGAAGTGTTTGACATGAAGACTGTTGTAACAGGTGAAGTGTTGGTGTTTGACTGAAGAATGTGTAACAGTGAAGTGTTTGACATGAAGACGTTGTAACAGGTGAAGTGTTTGACATGAAGACTGTTGTAACAGGTGAAGTGTTGGTGTTTGACATGAAGACTTTGTAACAGGTGAAGTTGGTTGACATGAAGACTGTTGTAAAGGTGAGTGTTTGACATGAAGACTGTTGTAACAGGTGAAGTGTTGACATGAAGACTGTTGTAACAGGTGAAGTGTTTGACATGAAGACTGTTGTAACAGGTGAAGTTTTGACATGAAGATGTTGTAAAGTGAGTTGACATGAAGACTGTTGACAGTGAAGTGTTGACATGAAGACTGTTGTAACAGGTGATGTTTACATGAAGACTGTTGTAACAGGTGAAGTGTTTGACATGAAGACTGTTGTAACAGATGAGTGTTTACATGAAGACTGTTGTAACAGGTGAATGTTGGTGTTTGACATAAACTGTTGTAACAGGTGAAGTGTTTGACATGAAGATGTTGTAACAGGTGAAGTGTTTGACATGAAGACTGTTGTAACAGGTGAAGTGTTTGACTGAAGACTGTGTAACAGGTGAAGTTTTGACATGAAACGTTGTACAGGTGAAGTGTTTGACATGAAGACGTTTACAGTGAAGTGTGTTTGACAGAAGATGTGTAACAGGTGAGTGTTTGACATGAAGACGTTAAAGGTGAATTTTGACATGAGACGTTGAACAGTGAATGTTTGACATAACTTGTACAGTGAGGTTGAATGAGATGTTGTAAGTGAAGGTTGATGAAACTGTGTACAGGTGAGTGTTGCGAAGTGTGTACAGTAGTTTGAATGAACTGTTGTAAAGGTGAAGTTTTGCATGAAACGTGAAAGGTGAAGTTTGACATGAAGACTGTTGAACGTGAAGTGTTTGACAGAAGATGTGTAACAGTGAGTTGACATGAAGACGTGTAACAGTGAAGTTTTACATGAAGACTGTTTAACAGTGATTTTACAAGATTGTAAGTGAAGTGTTTACAGAAGACGTTGTACAGTGAAGTTTTGCAGAAGACGTTAAGTAAGTGTTGGTGTTACATGAAGATGGTAAAGGTGAGTGTTTGACATGAACGTTACAGTGAAGTGTTTGACTGAGACTGTTGTAACAGGTGAATGTGTGAGCTGAACTGTGTACAGGTGAAGGTGTGTTGACAGAGACTGTTGAACAGGTGAAGTGTTGACATGAAATGTGAAGGTGAGTGTTGACTGAAGATTTGACAGGTGAGGTTTGACATGAAGACTGACAGGTGAAGTGTGGTGTTTGAATGAAGATGTGTACAGTGAAGTGTTTGACATGAACTGTTGTAACAGGTGATGTTTGAATGAGACTGTTGTAACAGGGAAGTGTTGTGTTACATGAGACTGTGTAACGGTGGTGTTTGACATGAACTGTTGTACAGGTGTTGAATGAAGCTGTGTAAAGGTGAAGTTTTACATGAACTGTTGTAACGTGAGTGTTGACATGAAGATTTGAACAGAAGTGTTACTGAAATGTGTAAAGGTGTGTGGTTAAGGTGTTGACATGAAGATGTGTAAAGGTATGTTTGACTGAGACTGTGTAACAGGTGAAGTGTTGGTGTTTGACATGAAGACGTTGTAAAGTGAAGGTTGAATGAGATGTGTAAGGTGATGTTGCATAAATGTGTAAAGTGAGTGTTTGAATGAAGAGTTGTACAGGTGATGTTTGATAAGTGTACAGGTGAAGTGTGAATAAGAGTTGTAAGTGAAGTGTTGACATAAGACTGTGTAAAGGAGTGTTGAAGAAGACTGTTGTAACAGGTGAAGTTGGTTGCAAACTGTTGTAACAGGTGAGTGTTTGACATAAGACTGTTTAAGGTGAGTTTGACTGAGACTGTTTAAGGTAGTTTTGACATGAAGACGTGTAACAGTGAAGTTGAATGAAACGTGACGTGAATGTGCTGAGAGTTAACGTGAGTGTTTGACATGAGCGTGACGTGAGTGTCAGAAGACTTGACAGGTGAATGTTGACAAGATTGTAACATGTTTGACATGAAGACTGTTGTAACAGTGAGTGTTGACATGAAGTGTAACGTGGTGTTTGACATGAAGACTGTTGTAACAGGTGAAGGTGTTTTGACATGAAGACTGTTGTAACAGGTGAAGTGTTTGACATGAAGACTGTTGTAACAGGTGAAGTGTTTGACATGAAGACTGTTGTAACAGGTGAATTTGGTGTTTGACATGAAGAATGTTGTAACAGGTGAAGTGTTTGACATGAAGACCGTTGTAACAGGTGAATGTGTTTGACATGAAGACTGTTGTAACAGGTGAAGTGTTTGACATGAAGACTGTTGTAACAGGTGAAGTTTTTTGACATGAAGACTGTTGTAACAGGTGAAGTGTTGGTGTTTGACATGAAGACTGTTGTAAACAGGTGAAGTGTTGGTGTTTGACATGAAGACTGTTGTAACAGGTGAAGTGTTTGACATGAAGACTGTTGTAACAGGTGAAGTGTTTGACATGAAGACTGTTGTAACAGGTGAAGTGTTTGACATGAAGACTGTTGTAACAGGTGAAGTGTTTGACATGAAGACTGTTTTAACAGGTGAAGTGTTTGACATGAAGACTGTTGTAACAGGTGAAGTGTTTGAAAATGAAGACTGTTGTAACAGGTGAAGTGTTTGACATGAAGACTGTTGTAACAG
>JAPXFY010001181.1:0-7500 GCA_030674185.1 Monoplex corrugatus
GAATGTTATTTTTTTTTCAAATTGTTATTGTTGTTGTTGGGTTTTCTCCCTTTTTTTGTTCGTATCCGATTTTTCTTTGTGTTGTTTACCTATCTATGTGTTTGGCCTTCTACTGAAAGTTTGAGAATCAGTTTTTGCTTTGCTGCTTTTTGTTTTGTTTCTTTTCTTTTCTTTTCTTTTGTATTATTTTGTTTTGTTTTGTCCTGTATGAGTATATATCTCATTTTCTTTCCCCCTCTCTTTCTTTGTGTCCACCAGACGTGTAGGTTAGCTCGACAAACACTACAACGAACGCCTCTACACTGATATATTACTGCAGCCTGGAGGCCCACTTGGGTGGACATTGGCACATACAGCTTTGATATAATCGTGATTTGTTGTAGAGCACTTGTGTGCCCTTTTGATCTCATGTCCATTTTTCAATGTATTATTCACACACACACGCGCGCGCGCGCACACACACACAACACACACACACACACACATACACACACACAAACACACACACACACACACACACACACACACACACACACACACACACACAAACACACACACAAACACACACACACACACACACAAACACACACACACACACACACACACACACAAACACACACACACACCACACACACAAACACACACACACACACAAAAAAAACATTTCTTTTGTTTCACATGAAAACCTCCGTAATAACCAGCACTTTCTATACGACAATATACACCCCACTGCCAGAGGAAGCAGCGTGATAGCGGGGAACCTTGGACGACACGTTCGAGATTTGTTTTGGGAGACCCCTAAGAGAACAACACGATCACGTTCTTCACGACTACACTCCTCCAGATTCCCCCTAGGACGGTTCCACCATTTTGATAACTGCGAACCGTGGTGGCTGCCATATGATATGTTTTAGTAGATCTACAGTTATCAACGATTCCTGTCACAGGACTTTTTCCACATCATCTCTGACAATTCGTCAGACTATAAGGACTCAGTCAGACTATAATCTCCGTACATTTGACGGCGTGTATACCATTGTTTCATTTATTTGTAATTTGTTTCTGTTCTTAATCACCTCTTATCTCTATTAGAAGGACTTTTCCCCATAGTTTTACTTACATTTTTGTTCTACTTTTCAATAGTAGCCTAAGTAATTAATGGTTTCTTTCTGGCCATTTTTATCGTACATAGAAAACCAAAGTCTTCGTGATTATCAAACAAATAACCAATAATTTAACATAAGAGACTAGCCAACAATGAAATTGCGCCAACAATCACAAATCAAAATTTTGCAGTGGAATTGTAGATCGATTTCCACCAATTCCGCATACCTGGAACATTTTCTCTCATCAAATCAGTGTGAAGTTTTAATTTTGCAGTCGCTTAATGTTATCCCAACCAAACTTCCCAATTTCCAAAATTATTATTATCCTCCGATATATGACTTGGGAAATCCTGGGAAGAAGGTAGCCACTGCGATATATATACTTAAAGAGTTGCAGTATCACATATTTAATTTCCCAGTTTTTACATCAACTGAAGACTTACACGCTTGTGCCGCCACAGTACAATTCAGTAATTCTTTCATCCTGAACGTTTTGTCAGTTTACCTGCCAGCAGGTCCAAATGACCACAACACAGAATGGCTGCATACGATTCCGGATCTGCAGCACGGTAGATGGCTAATAGGTGGAGACTTTAATTCCCACTCCCCGTTTTGGGAAAAAGATTGTTGTACTGTTACAAGCAATCGTTTAGTAGAAAATATAGTTGACAGTGCGCTTTACCTTTTGAATGATGGGAGTGTCACTAGAATTCCTGATGTTTCCAAACACCGGGCAACAGCCATCGATCTGTCACTAATATCACCAGAATTAGTACCATGCTGTACCTGGGACACTCACAAAGATACTTTGGGAAGTGATCACTTACCTATCATCATAACAATAACTTATGACAACATCAGGATGAAAGACAGCACTCCTGACATCATACCAAAATATAATTACGTGCGCGCTGATTGGTCCTTGTTTCGGACTGCTCTTGCTAATCAAGAATATAAGCATTATGAAAGTGAAAATGTAGACGTTATGTTTTCAAAGTTTCAGGAGTCAGTTCTAGCTGCTGCAGACCTCTCCATCCCGAAACTCAAAACTTATAAGTCCAATAATCGTATGGGTAATGTTTGGTGGACAGAGGAATGTGAGAAAGCAGTTCAGTATAAAAAAGATAAATTCAAAATCTACATCAAAAGCAGAAAATCCGACGATCACATGGAAATGAAAAAAGCTAACATCCAGTGTAATAAAATCATTGCTGAAGCAAAGAAAGATTATTGGGCATCATACTGCACCAAAGAAATTTCTGATTTTAAGGATTTCCATAAAATCTGGACAAAAATGAATCAAATGAAAAACGGGGCCAATTTACCCACGTGTCCAATACTGATTGATACATGTCACAAATTTCCTTCTGACATGGACAAAGCTGAAACTTTTGTAGAACTCTTTGCTGAAAATAGTAAAGTAGACGGGTTGTCTCCTAACAGCAAACACTACAGAGAAATGGCAGCTAACAACCCTATCTTCATTGATCCAATACCTCAGAATGATCGATGGTTTAATTCTCCGATCACCTTAGAAGAACTAAAAAACACTATCTTGTCTCTACACAACAAAAGGAGTTCGGTAGGTGTCGATGCAGTTTCAAATGAAATGATTAAGCATCTTCCAGAAAATTATATTATTTTCTTACATAAAATTTTTCAGAAGTGCTGGGTAAGTGGAACTGTACCACAGGTATGGCAAAAGTCTGTTGTTATACCCATATTAAAAGCAGGAAAGCCTAAAAACAATAAAAACAGTTACAGACCTATTGCTTTGACATCCCATACAAACAAACTAATGGAAAGATTGATCCTAAACAGACTTATACATTACTGTGATAGAAATAACGTTATTCCGGTAAACCAGGCAGGTTTCAGAAAAAGGAGATCCACAGTTGAGCACCTGGTTAAACTTACAACTCAGATAAAACAACAATTTGCCCGTAGAAAAAGTCTTTTAGCAACATTTTTTGATGTGAAAAAAGCTTATGATCAAGTTTGGCATAAACGTTTATTGTACAAGCTGAAATCTATTGGTCTATCTGGCAATATGTATAATTATATTAAGTCCTATCTAGCCAATAGAACAATTCAAGCAAGAGTGGGAACAAGTTATTCTTCTTCACGATCTCTTGACATGGGAATTCCTCAAGGTTCAGTGATAGCACCTATTTTATTTAATATCCTTATATATGATCTTCCTAGAGTACTCTCAAATCGTGTTATTTTGGTACAGTACGCTGATGATATATGCATCTGGATGAATATTACTTTAAAAAAGACAACTCCCCAGAGAGCGCAGAATTACATCAGGAAGTTGTATCAATCTGATCTAGATAGTCTTGGAAACTACATGTTAGAAAATGGTCTGTCGTTGTCAGCAGAAAAAACTAACATGATGCTCTTTAATCCTGGTGGTACTTTAAATAACTTGCCTACTTTCAGGCTGCATGGTGAAGCGATCCATTACAAACAGGTTGTAAAATTTCTGGGAGTCTTTATAACATCGAAATTAAACTGGAATGTCCATTTTGATTATATTTTAACAAAAGCAAGAAAAGCCTTAAATTTTTTAAAGATAATAAGTAGATTACCCTGGGGAATGGATACAAACGTACTTCTCCATCTATCAACAGCACTTGTAAGATCTAAATTATCTTATGCACAAGAAGTGTTCTTCAGTGCACCCAAATATTTACTTAAGAAGATTCAAAGTTTAGACTGCAAAAGTCTTAAAATTGCACTAGGTGTACCAGCCCATGCTTCAAATCTGGAAACGTACAAAGTTGCTGGAATTCTGTCTCTGAACAGCTATCGTGAGCTAGCGACAGCAAAGTTTGCAATCAGAACTACTTCACAAACGGACAATTTTGTGAGCAAGGAAATTAAACTAAGGTCTGATGTTGACTTTCCAAAACGAGCAAGCAACATTTCATCACAAATGACTGTTGCAACTTACGTATCTGACTTAGTCAAACAGTCTAACATAAGTTTGGATGAAATAGCTGAGACACCATCCACAACGCCTATCCCTACATGGGAAATGCTTAAAGCCACTTTTGATATTGATTATACAGATGCTAAGAAATATGAAAACATTAACATTTCGATATGCACAGCAAGAGAACACATCGATGAAAAATACCGTACCCACCTCCATATTTTTACCGATGGGTCAGTCTTAGAAAATAAATCTGCTGGAGCAGCGTATTATGTTCCAAAATCTAAAATACAAAAGTCATTTTTCCTTGGGCCAAATATATCTATATTTACAGCGGAATTAGTCGCTATTACACAAGCGTTGCATTATTTAGTAGACCTTAAACCTGTCTTTTTAAAAGTGGTTCTCCTTGTTGATTCAAAATCTGTATTATATGCCTTACAGTCATTTAATACAGACACAAGGCCTGACTTAATTACTGAGGCAAATCATCTTATACATCGTTTAAGGACAAAAGGTATAGATATCAGTTTATGCTGGGTGCCTTCTCACGTTGGTCTTCATGGCAACGAAGTAGTAGACAGAGCAGCTAAACAAGGTGCACACAACACTGATAATACTATAGAATTACGTATTAAAACTTCCGTAAAAGAAGCTTGCAACTTGCTAGAATCAGCCTCATGGATTCGATTTCATGAACATTTCAATGAAAAGTTTGTGACACAACAAATGATAAAACTTTCATTACAAAATGTATGTAAAAAATTGCAGTATTCTTCCATATATCATTCAAGATCGATTGTTGCTGTTCATTTTCGTATTCAAGTAAACGCGTTGAAAACAAAATATTGTAAAAATATCAAGTGTATTTGCGGAGAACAATTCACACTGTTTCACAGTTTATTTTACTGCAAAATGCTACGTTCTTTTTTACCAAAATTATTTACACAAGAAAACTATTCAGAAACTCATTTTAAAGAAGTAACTTCTGATCAGTCTTTATCAGTTAAAATTTCAGAATCATTGGTTCACAGTCCTGTTAATGTATTGCTTTAAGTTTCTGAAGTTAGTATTCTAGCGTTAAATTTTTCCTTCACATTGTTATTGTTAGTGTTAAGATCTTGTTCCATTTTTCTATTTACCCATTTATTTATGTCTTTTACTTTGTCTCCCCTCTCCCCACAATGCAACTCGCCCACTTCTTATCTTCCATTCCCCCCCCCCCCCCTGTCTAATATCACTCATAGTGAACAGACGTTAAATTAAAGAACGAACACGAACGAACACACACAAACACACACACACCACACACACACACACACACACACACACACACACACACACACACACACACACACACACACACACACACCCCTCTCCCTCTTTCCCTTTTGTGAAAGTGCTTTATGTCATACAGAGCAAGCTCATCTGCAGCATATGAATGTTGTATGTCTGTCTGCTTGTCTGTCTCTCTGTCTGTCTGCCCGTATGCGTGTGTGTGCGTGTGTGTATGTTGTGTGTGTGTGTGTGTGTGTGTGTGTGTGTGTGTGTGTGTGTGAGTGTGTGTGTGTGTGTGTGTGTGTGTGTGTGTGTGTGTGAGTCTGCCTGTCTGTCTGTCTGTCTGTCTCTGTCTCTGCCTCTGTCTCTGCCTCTGTCTCTCTCTGTCTCTCTGTCTCTGTCTCTGTCTGTCTGTCTGTCTGTCTCTCTCTCTCTTTCTCTCTCCTCTTCCTTTTTTATTTCTGTTTGTCTGTCTTGCACTCTCTTTCTCTCTGTTTCTTCCTTTCAGTAGCTGAGGAATAGATGTCTCTATCCAAAGCACTGACCTCTTGAACACCAGCCTCAATCATTCAAGAAATGACTTCTGGAGTATAACATCACAAAACACAACAGTTTGTCTCAGTTTCTTTATGTTAAAGAAAAGATATATAACACACTTCAAGAACGAATTAACCGTTCTACTGCATAACAGTCACATTAGCCACTAAAACGGTATTAAAGTGATTAAGCTACTTAGCATAAAAACTCAAATCCAAAACACGAGTGACTGCCCGCGTTCAAGCAAACAGGACCCCCAAACAAACAAAACAAACAAACAAACAAAAACCTTAAACGAAAAAAAAAAAGAATAAGAACGAGCGTTTAATACAACCAGACACAAATTCAAAATCTATTTCTTTGAGCTGATGTTGATGGTCGCATTGCTGAAATACTTATATGGATGGACGTATATTTATCTCATGAGGACTGAATGTGGATAAATACATAAACATATGGTGTTTTGCATTTTCGTTTTTTTTTTTTTTTTTTTTTTTTTTTTTGTTGCTGTTGTTTTTATTTTTGTTTAAGTTTTTAGTCCCGTTTTTATTATCCATTGTTTGGTGTCTGTGATCTGTCTGTGACCGTGCGTTCGCGCTTGACAAAGGCTAGTTGGCCGAAAATTTGCGCTTGTTTTGTTTTGTCTCGTTGGATACGCGCTTACATTGGTTTTTCTTGTTCTTCTGGTTTGTGTTTGCTTGGGCGCGGGCAGTCAAACTTGTTGTGGATTTTTTTGTTTTTTTTTGTTTTTGTTTTTTTTTGTTTTTTGTTTTTTGCTAGTTCACATTCTCTTAAATGCTTTTGTTTTTGTTTTTGTTCTTGTCTCTTCTCTTCTAATATGCTCTCTATAATTTTCCATTGTTTTTATTCTTTCTCCCCATTTATAGCCGTGTGCGTGTGTGTGTGTGTGTGTGTGTGTGTGTGTGTGTGTGCGTGCGTTCGTGCGTGCGTGCGTGTGTTTGCGTGCGTGCGTGTATGTCTGTTTCAGCGCTTAGATTTGATTTTATCAAGATTTTGCGCTATATAAATAAAATATTGTATTGTATTGTATTGTCTGTCTGCCAGTCTGTTTTTGTGTTTTATCTAGTCATCCTTTCGCCTTTGCTTCGTCTCATTCTTCTCCTTTCCTTTTTTTAATTTTTTTTTTTATTGGAACACTTACGGTACGGTTAGTTTCCACTCAGCCTGCACCACTGTACTCGGCACGTGACCTAATTGAGTATGCATGTCAATGAGGACAGACACATACCGCACTTCCCATGCCACTCCATCGTTTTTTTTGTTGGCTATGGTGGTCATGATATGTCAAATTCAGCGGGAATAATTTGTGTACCCACCATGGCCACAGAGAGAGAGAGAGAGAGAGAGAGAGAGAGAGAGAGAGAGAGAGAGAGAGAGAGAGAGAGAGAGAGAGAGACAGAGACAGAGACAGAGACAGAGACAGAGACAGAGACAGAGACAGAGAAACAGACAGAGAGACAGAGACAGAGAGACAGAGAGACAGAGAGAGACAGAGAGACAGAGACAGAGAAAGAGAGACAGAGATAGAGACAGAGAGAGAGACAGAGAGTTAGAGACAGAGAGAGAGAGAGACTGAGAGAGAGAGAGAAACAGGCAAACAGACAGACAGACAAAGAA
>JAPXFY010001181.1:25000-27500 GCA_030674185.1 Monoplex corrugatus
ATACATACATACATACATACATACATACACACATACATACACACATCCAGTTTTGTTTCATGGTTGTTGAACGGGCTGGTGAGCTTGCATTCTCGTCAGATGACCACGAACTACCCTGTCGATGAGTACGATGATGAATTGGGTTTTTTTCCCACCATTTCTCGGATTATAGTGTTTTTGGTCATCTGGTGTCTGGTTTTATTAAGAGCATTTCTCAATTAACCGCTTTTCACGGGTGGGAATATTGCACTAAAGATGCTTAGCCTGGATCAAGTCTGATATCGGTATGTTAGGATGTGGATAAAAATAGAGCCCACCTTAACATGTCAGCGCAAGGGTAATGTGCAAAATAGTGTTTGTTTATATCCAGAATTCTGACATGAGAGAATAATTAATCAAATGTAAACGAACGACGATAGTATGAATAGTTTGCAAAACAATTATCAGTAAACATTGAGATTTTGAACTGGTACCAACAACTATGTATTAGTAATATCAAGGTTGTTAATTAGTACTAAAATTAAAAAAAAAAAAAAAAATATTGAAAACCAGGACCAGATAACTAGGAGATTCAATGTGGCAGACCTCTGCTTCCAAGGTTGATAGAAAAAACACATTTGTTTGTTTGTTTTGTGAGTTAGAATGTTTATTTGCATGTTTGTTTTGTGAATTAGAATGTTTATTTGCATTTTTGTTGTTGTGTGAGTTAGAATGTTTATTTGTATTTTTGTTTGTTTTGTGAATTAGAATGTTCTTTGCATTTGTTGTTGTTGTGTGAGTTAGAATGTTTATTTGTATTTTTGTTTGTTTTGTGAATTAGAATGTTTTCTTTGCATTTGTTGTTGTTGTGTGAGTTAGAATGTTTATTTGTATTTTTGTTTGTTTTGTGAATTAGAATGTTTCTTTGCATTTGTTGTTGTTGTGTGAGTTAGAATGTTTATTTGTATTTTTGTTTGTTTTGTGAATTAGAATGTTTCTTTGCATTTTTTGTTGTTGTGTGAGTTTAGAATGTTTATTTGCAAGTTTGTTTGTTTTGTGAGTTAGAATGTTTATTTGCATTTTTGTTTGTTGTGTGAGTTAAATGTTTATTTGTATTTTGTTTTGTTGTGTGAGTTAGAATGTTTATTTGCATTTGTTGTTGTTGTGTGAGTTAGAATGTTTATTTGCAAGTTTGTTTGTTGTGTAAGTTAGAATGTTTAATTGCATTTTTGTTTGTTTTGTGAGTTAGAATGTTTATTTGCATTTTTGTTTGTTGTGTGAGTTAGAATGTTTATTTGCATGTTTGTTTGTTGTGTGAGTTAGAATGTTTATTTGCATGTTTGTTGTTTTTGTGAGGTAGAATGTTTATTTTGCATGTTTGTTGTGTGAGTTAGAATGTTTATTTGCATGTTTGTTTGTTGTGTGAGTTAGAATGTTTATTTGCATGTTTGTTTGTTGTGTGAGTTAGTATGTTTATTTGCATGTTTGTTTGTTTTGTGAGTTAGAATGTTTATTTGCATGTTTGTTTGTTGTGTGAGTTAGAATGTTTATTTGCATGTTTGTTTGTTGTGTGAGTTAGAATGTTTTATTTTGCATGTTTGTTGTGTGAGTTAGAAGTTTATTTGCAATTTTGTTTGTTGTGTGAGTTTAGAATGTTTATTTGCATGTTTGTTTGTTGTGTAAGTTAGAATGTTTATTTGCATGTTTGTTTGTTTGTGTGAGTTAGAATGTTTATTTGCACGTTTGTTTTGTTGTGTGAGTTAGAATGTTTATTTGCCTGTTTGTTTGTTTTTGTGAGTTTAGAATGTTTATTTGCCTTTTTGTTTGTTGTGTGTGTTAGAATGTTTATTTGCATGTTTGTTTGTTGTGTGTGTTAGAATGTTTATTGCATGTTTGTTGTGTGAGTTAGAATGTTTATTTGCATGTTTGTTTGTTGTGTGAGTTAGAATGTTTATTTGCATTTTTGTTTGTTGTGTGAGTTAGAATGTTTATTTGCATTTTTGTTTGTTGTGTGAGTTAGAATGTTTATTTGCATGTTTTGTTTGTTTGTGAGTTAAAGTGTTTGCTTTTCCAACCGTTCCTTGCCCAAAAAGGAAGCGAGAGAGATGGAGATGTGGATATTTAAGAGAAAGAGAGAGAGGACAATATTTTCTTTCTTTTTTTTTTTTTCTTTGCCTTTTTACCTTAAATGCTTGGACTATATCAAGCAAACAAATGCGTTTAGCATTTATTCCTAATTCCAAGCAGTATCTACATTAGCGCAGTATTAATGAAGCAAAACAAGACAAAACAAAACAAGACCAGACAAGACAAGGCAAGACAAGGCAAGATGAGACGAGACGAGACGAGAAAAGACAAGACAAGACAAAACGAAAGGAAATGAAATTAAATCAGATTATTTTCTTATTAGGGTGATTGATAAGCACTTGAGTGTGAATAATGTTACGTGTGTGCGCGTGAATGTACGCCCGCGCGCCCGCGTTGTATATCTGTGTGTGTCTCTCTGTGTGTGTCTCTCTCT
>JAPXFY010001181.1:32500-39820 GCA_030674185.1 Monoplex corrugatus
GACAGATGGATGGATGGATGGATAGATAGATAGATAGATAGATAGATAGATAGATAGAGATATACATACATACATACATACATACAGCATACATATATACATACATACATACATACAACAATACATACATACATACATAGGTAGATCGTTCGATCGATCGATCGATCGATCGATCGATCGATAGATAGATAGATAGATAGATAGATAGATAATAGATAGAGAGATAGGTAGATAGATAGATAGGTAATAGAGAAAGATAGAGAGTGAAAGAGAGAGAGAGCAAGAGAGAGAGAGAGAAGGGAGGACCGACAGACAGACAGATAGAGAGCGAGGTAGATAGACAGATAGATCAAGAGAGACAGACAGACAGACAGACAGATAGAGAGAGCGATAGAGACACAGAGAGAGATACAATGAAGAGACAGACAGAAAAAACAGAAAGACAGACAGAGACAGAGACAGAGATAGAGACAGAGACAGAGATAGTGGACAGAGACAGAGAGAGACAGAGAGAGACAGAGAGAGACAGAGAGAGACAGAGAGAGACAGAGAGAGACAGAGAGAGACAGAGAGAGATCTTAGCTGAAAGAGAATGTAAATACAAAAAAATAAAATTCACGTCAACGTCTTCATGTTTCCTATGGATCTGTTTTTTGTAGCCATCTGCACTTTGTTAGATTAACTTTCGTCTTTCTCCTTTTTTCGCTTGTTTTGCTTTGCTTGTTTTGTTTTGTTTTGTCCTTTCATTCCTTTTTCAGAAACTGTTTTCTTAGTTTGTTTCTTTTTGATTGTTTGCTTCTTTCTTTGTTGGCATTTTAATTCCAGTGCACGTTTCTTTCTTATTTATCTATTTTTGTTCTTTCTTTCTTTCTTTCTTTTCTTTTCTTTCTTTCTTCTTTTCTTTCTTATCGTTCTTTCTTTTTCTTCTTTCTTTTCTTTTCTTTTCTTTCTTTCTTTCTTTCTTCTTTCTTTTTTTATTTTTTTCTTTCTTTTTCTTTCTTTCTTTCTTTCTTTCTTTCTACTTTTCTGTCTTTATGCATGCGTTCATTTACTGAACCCTTTTTTTTTTTATAATTTCAAACTGGCCCGGTTCCTGGAAGTGTTGTATGGTGCAATCTTTTTCGTTAACCCTTTCTCTCCATCACCCTATTCGCCTACTGCACAAGTAAATAAATATAAAAAAAATGAATAAGTTATATGTATATATATATATATATATATATAATATATATAATATATATATATATATAATATATATAACTTAACCCTTTCCTTCCTTCATCTAGTATTTGCTACATCAAAATACAATGGCTATGGGCTAAACCTATCCTCATAAAATGGCCACTCACTTGCGTAGCTTTCATCGGGACCGGCCGACCTCTCAGCGAACTGCTGGGTTGAGAACGGCTTCAGTGCGCACCGCCGTGAGCGAACTCACGACATGCGGCTGAATTGTGAGGATACACGAAGGCAGGTTGTGTCGGCCCCAACAACGGTTGGGTGGGGTTCCTTGCGGGGGATGTAGACTGCCTCCCTTTACTCCCCTCTGGAACCATCTTGCTTCTTTTGTCGAGAACTTGCACACGTCCTTTTCCCCAAGTGATGTTGGGTGTGGGTCAATGTTCCCCAAGGAGAGGACTCACGTTTGTGTTCTTTTAATCTTTTGTGTAATTCGCTCAGTTTTCGCCAATATAACTTTGGTCACAGTCTTGGAGTCTATCTTGTATATCATCCCTGATTTGTCCAATTTGTGTTTTGTTTTGGGGTGGACAAACGGCTTCTAAATGGTGTTGGGGGGCTTGGCGTGGACATTGACTCCCAATTCCTGATCTTCCTGCGAAAGCTTCAGTGACGCCCGCTGACGTAATGGCATGGAGACGTGCCCTCTTTGAAGGGGTTTCCATTGAGTGGAGGGGGGGGTATAGTTTTCCTTGCCCCCCCCGGGATACCCAGGCCCCTTCTGGTATCCTGAACACTGAAAATTTCTTGATTGTACTGCACTCTTCTTCTCTAGCGGTGCGGTAGACATATGGTTTTTGCTCGTGGTGAGGGTGCGAAATTACTCCAAGCTGTGTTCCAGTGCTGGGACTGTCAAATTTGTAAGTACTGGTCCATGGGGCGGCTTTCTATAACTAAAGGGAGGCCTGTCTCCGTCCGGTGATGCGGGTACCAAAAACGCGATGCTGCCGTTCCTTCTACCTCATAGGTAACTTGAGGCAGGGTGTTGGTTTTTGAGATGGTTCGTGAAGCCTTCGACCACCGATCTTTTCAGCACAGCCAAAGTGTCATCCATTTAGCTGCCCCAGTTCCTGGAGGAGTGGGGGAACGACGCCAAGCTTTTTCCTCGAATTTTCCATAAAGAGTTGGCGACAATGGGACCACAGCTGACCCCAAGGCTGCACCCTCGGTCGTTGGAAACTGTCCTTCAAGGGTGGGTGAGGCAGCAGGATACAGTTCACAGATGTTCCACTGGCAATTGGTCGCTGGCCAAAGGGCTGTTGTCGACCTGCAACCTCCCTCTGATGATGTCAATCTGTCCTTCACAGGGACAACGGGTGAACAGGACGTGACGTCATAGGACACCAAATCTCATCAGCTGTGGCAGGCCTACATCCTCGACAGCTTCCTCACCAGGTCTGCACTGTTGCAAGGAGTGTTCTGTTTTCCCCACCAAAGGCGAGAGGATTCGCAACGAAGCGGCCGTCTCATACATCAGGGATCCCTAAGGCACAATGGGACGAGGGTACATCTTTCTTGTGCACTTTTGGCAGTCCGTAGACTTTGGGACATCATAGCTGAGGGGTACAATCTGCGGTACGTTCTGAAGAGAGTTCTCCTGACTTCTGTAACCTTGCAGTATTTTTGGGCCCAAGTAGTTTGCAAGAAGTTAATGATTAGGTTCAGAAGCATGAACAATTGTTTCTGCTTTGCTACCATGGTTTCACAAAAACTAGTAATTAAGGTAAAGGGAAACGGTTACATTTTTGCTATGCTATCAAGGCAGACACAAGTAGACATCCATGAGGAAGATTAGGAAAAGACGGGGAACATTTAAGGCCATTTTATGAGGAAGGGGGATTTGGGGCACCTGGTCAAAAAAGGGAAAGCTGGGGGGAAAGAAGCACCAGGTAGACCCAGGGAGAAAAGCTGGACGGACTTGGAGAGTGGCTGGGGATGGGAGGGTGGGGGAGATGCTAGGGGCAACGAGAGATAGAGACGGATGGAAGCCAGATCGCCAACGCCCATGCGGCAGGGGACCGATGATGATGATAAAAAGGTGAAGGAATGAAAGGTTGAGTGTTTTGCTTTGAAGTCATTACCAAAAACTGGAAACGGTAAATAGGGTAAATAGGGGATGGTGTTGAAGGGTTTAAGTCTGCAATGCATTTCCAAATCGTACCTTTTTTTTTTTTTTTTTTGATTTGTAAATGTTTGTTTTGTTGGTTTGTGGTCCCCCCCCCCCCCCCCCCCCCCCCCATTATAGTTGTTTACTATAATCACAAGTAAAGACGTCAAAGATGTGTGAAAACTTACGAATGACAGCGACTCCTACGTACTTGTGTTTAACACTTAAGTCAAAATATCTCACCAGAAGGGAACGCTTTGTATAACTGAAAGAGAGAATTTTAGATATTGATGTTCGGAATTTATTCAACAAATATCATCGCGCGAGATAATTTTGTCTGCTCTCTGCCCGAATCTGTTTGTTTTATCTTCAATTCCATGGGTCTGAAGAAAATTCCCGCAGTAGTGAGGTCTTGAAATGAGGAGGGAGGGTGAGATGTGTAAACACTAAAGGTGGCATCACCAGAATGATTGGCGCGTTAAGTTTGGCAATAAGCAGGCGAGATATTCAGTGCTAGGATTTAATCTACACCCCAAAAATGCTTGTGGCTTTAGTTTTGGAGGAGCAACCAATTGGACCTCCCACCACGAAATCACTTAACTCCAGTCAGTGACTGAGGTCATCGGGGCGTTTTGACTTTCTCAAAATTGATTTCTGTTGGCTAAAACTATCCCCCCCAAAATGTTTTCTTAAAAAAAAATATTTAACAATTTTTATGGGGATTTTAATGCACTGATCGCAGCAAAAGAAAAAAATTTTTCCACCAAAAAACCTGTTTTTGTCTCTTATTATGAACCGTAACTTGTACATACCCCACATGAATATACGATGGAAACTCTTTGGGCATTTTTGAAATCACAGCAAAAAATTAGAAACGAACGGGGTCAAAGCCCAAATAAACAAATCGGGGGGGAAAAGTGTAGAGAGCCCCCCAAAAAAAATTAGAGGCCGTTTTCCCAAAAAGGCTGCATACAACTCAAGATTTTAAACATACAAACTTCTATTTTTTTTTTTAGTACAAGCTTTCTTCAAGTACCAAAAATCAGCAGAAGTACACTTTCCAGGTATTATATTTCAAAATGCCCAAATCTGGGGTTAAACTGATTTCGTGGGGAAGGTCACATTTTTTATGTTGCGTGCGGAATAAAATCAGAGCATGGGGTTTTGAATAAACCACTTTTTCCCGTGTAAAGATCGCCCCCTTGCCCCCCAACATTACAACTAGGCCTAAACCCAAGGGGAAAAAAAGGGGGCCGAAAACCAAAACCAAAAAAACCAAACCAAACCAAACCAAACCAACCAAACCAAAACCCAAAAAACCAAAAACCAAAACCAAACCAAACCAAACCAAAAAAAAACCAAAAACCAAACCAAACCAACCAAAACCCAAAACCCCAACCCAACCAAAAAACCCAAAACCCAAAACCCAAAAAACCCAAACCAAACCAAAACCCAAACCAAACCAAACCAAACCAAACCAAACCAAACCAAACCAAACCAAACCAAACCAAACCAAACCAAATAAAACCCCAACCAAAAAAACCACAAAAAACAATGCAAAACAAAAACTTAGAGTCGAATCACGCCTGCATGCCATCATCGCCGTTTTAAATTTAAACCCAAATTGGGTCAGAGGGGCCACAACATCACTTTTTTCGGGGGAAAAAAGGTTTTGATCAAATCGCAAAGCGCATGCCGGGGTCACGTATATTTGTTTTCGATCTTGTAAATTTTCTTTCCCTTTTGTTTCATACAATTTTTTTTTATTTTTTACTTAACCCCTGATGAAGAAAAGGAAACATTTGTATGAATTTAGTGAAAAGAAAACCGTCCGGCGCTTTTAAATTTGTAACTCTGTGACAGAAATATCCAAAAGTAAACATTTTCCCAATTTTTTTTTTTAATAAATGAAAATGAGAGTCCGTCGATTTCCATACGCCGATAAAAATACCCCCCAAAGCCCAAAATGGACAACAACAAAAAAAGATCACCAAACAGTGTTTTGGGTCAAAATTCTCAAAACCCCAAAAAAAGCACTTGTCGTCAATGATCACATACTTAAAATTCAAACTAAAGCAATTTCGTGCACTTTTTCCGGGGGAAATTTTTTTTTTTTTTTTGATCGTAAATTTTTTTAAATTTCTTTTTATTTTTTTTTATTTTTATCATTTTTTTTTTATTTTTTTATTTATTTATTTACTTGTTTATTCATTTATTTATTTTTTCTAACCGTTTTTTTTCTTTTTTTATTATTTATTTTTTTTTTTATTTTTTATTTATTTTTTATTTATTTATTTATTTATTTTTTGTTTATTTGTTTTATGATTTTTATTTATTTTTTTTTGTTTTTTTTTTAAAATTTTTTTATTTATCATTTGTTCATTTATCTATTTGTTCATTTTTCTATTTTATTCATTTTTTTATCCATTTTTCTATTAATTTTTTTAAATTTTCTTGTTTTTTTTTATTTTTTAAATTTTTTATCTATCCGTTTATTTACTTTTTTCATTTTTTATTTTTTTTTTTTGTTTTATGTTTATTTTTTTTTTATTTATTTATTTATTTTCTATTTATTCATTTATATATCCTTTGTCTATTAATTTTAACTATTAATTCATTATTTATTTATTTATTATTTTGTATTTATTATTATTTTTTTTATTATGTTTTTTTTTTATGATTTTATTTATTTAATTTTAATTTTTTTTTTTATGTAATTTTTTTATTTACTATTTGTTTATTTTTGTATTTTTCTGATTGATTTTCTATTTATTATTTATCTATTCTATATTTGGAGGGGGGGTTTTTACCTGATTTGCCATTTGACAAATACAACACAACCAACATTTTTAGCAATACAGTTTTGGTTTCCCCTAAGACCCAACTTTGTGTAAAAAATGGTTTTAGGTCCCCTTTTATTTTCTAATACAGGGGAACCGGGGGTTTTTTGATTTTTTTTTTTTTTTTTTTAAACTTACTAAAAAAAAAAAGGGGCCGTAACTTTTTTTAGGGGGTTTTTTTCAACGCATTAAATTTTCGGTAGGGCATCAAACTCATTAACTTTTGGAGGTGCTTGAAAGCAAACCCATTTGACAAAGAAAGAATCACAATTTTAGGAATTCACAAGACAGCAAAACAGAAAGAAACACGTTTACAAAAATTTAACTTTTTTTTCCCCAAACGACCCGACACAACAATGTCATAGCCAGCGCCAGTGAAAAAAAAAAAAACCGAAAAACAAAAATCGAGTCATTCCATGGTAAAGGTCACACTGACAGACATGACTCTTCACAAGCAGGGGGGTTTTCAGAAGTGGCTCTGCGGGGTTTCTCGAGAAATATTATTTCAGGGAAAATCACGTTCGTACACTGAGTTTTGAATAAGGGTTTTAATGAACTTTGGATCCGCATTTTTATAGAAAAAAATAGATTAAAAAAAAAAAAAGTTTATTTATGTATTTATTTATTTATCATTTATCTATTTTTTTATTTTTTTTTTTAGTTTATTTATTTAATCATTCTTTTACTTATTTAAAAAATTTATATTTTTTTTATTTTTTATTTTTTTATTTATTTTTTAATTTATTTTTTTTTATTCATTTTTTTTAAATTGTTTGTTTTTTATTTTTTTTTTTATTTATTATGTAAAAATTTTGTTTAAAAATTTTTTATCTATTATTATTTACTTATTTTGGAGGATATAACAACTTATTCGCATGTTGAAAAAAAAAAAAAAACGAATAACGCTTTGCAACAAAACCTAATTTTTCATGTAAGGAAATACTTTTAGGGGGATTCTAGTTCTCAAATTACAAGAAAAAGGTATTGAAAATTTTGCTTTTTTTTTTTTCAATTCCGACAAAAGCCTGTAAAATTTTCATAGGGGTTTTTTCAAATTCATTTGAACAAGGAAAGAAACAAAAATGTTGAAATTTACAAGAAAAAAAGCATTTCGAAAAGAACACATATCATTTT
>JAPXFY010001182.1:2500-7500 GCA_030674185.1 Monoplex corrugatus
ACATACTGACTGCGTCAGTTCCTTTCATGTCTGATGGTTGTATGTCGTCATTGAATGACACGTGTTTCGTGTCGTCTGCTTGTGCATTTGCTGTGCATTGTCTTTGCATTCTTTTTGATCCTTCGCTCTTTTTGAAGTGAGGTGTTGGAGCCTGATGTTCGAGTCTGTCTCTTTGGCTCTTATGACTTTTGGGCTTTGCAGTCTCTCTTTCCCTCTCTCTCTCTTTCTGTTTCTTTGTCTGTCTGTGTGTGTCTCTGTCTGTCTGTCTGTCTGTATGTCTGTCTCTCTGTGTGTCTGTCTTTGTCTCTCTTTCCCTTTCTCTCTCTTCCTGTCTGTCTGTTGCTGTTTTTCTTTCTCTTTCTCTGTCCTGTCTGTCTAGCTGTCTGTCTGTCTCTGTCTCTCTCTTTTCTTTCTGTCTTCTCTTTCCTTCTTTCTTTCTTTCTTTCTTTGTATTACTGTCTGTCTGTCTGTCTGTCTGTCTCCTGGTCTCTTTCTTTCTTTTTGTCTTTCTTTTCCTTTTTCTTTCTTTCTTTCTGTTACTGTCTGTCTGTCTGTCTGCCTTTCTTTCTTTCAGTTGCTGTCTGTCTGTCTCTGTCTCTGTGTCAGTTCTCCCCTCCCTCTTCCACCCACCTCTCTCTCTCTATGTTAGCGTTCCGTGTGTCTCTACGCGTGTCTGTCCGGTGTCTGTGATTTGAGTGATGGGCCTTGATTTCATGAGGACGAGACGTGTGCATAAGTGACGTACAGACAAGTCTGAGTGACGTAGTGACTGCGTCAGTTTCCTTTCATGTCTGATGGTTGTATGTCGTCATTGAATGGACAACGTGTTTCGTGTCGTCTGCTTGTGCATTTGCTGTGCATTGTCTTGCATTCTTTTGATCCTTCTCTCTTTTTGAAGTGAGCCGTTGGAGCCTGATGTTCGAGTCTGTCTCTTTGGCTTTTCTGACTGTTTTGGTTTTTGCTGTCTCTCTCTTTTCCTCTCCCTCCCCTCCCTCTCTCTCCTCTCTCTTTCTCTTCTGTTTCAGACTTTATCTCTTTTTTGTTCTATCTCTCTGTGACTGTGTGTGTGTCTCTCTCTCTATCTTTGTCTCTGTCTGGCTGCCTGTCTCTTTCTCTTTTTTCTGGTTTGCATTCCTTCTGTCTGTGTCTGTCTCTCTCCTTCTTTCATTTACTCACTCTCTCTCTCTCTCTCTCTGTCTCTGTCTGTCACTATCACTCTGTCTCTATCTCTGTTTCTTTGTCTCTGCCTGTATGTCTGTCTGTCTGTTGCTCTCCCTCTCTGTCTCTCTTTTTCTCTCTCTCCCTCTCTCTTCTTCTCTCTCTTTCTCTCTCTCTCACTCTGTCTGTCTGTCTGTCTCTATCTGCCTCTGTCTGTCTGTCTCTGTCTGTGTCTGTCTGTCTGTCTGTCTGTTCTCTCTCTCTCTCTCTCTCTCTCTCTCACAGACCACACACAACATTCATGACGCAAGCTCAACACACACGCATACAACCATGCATGGTACAACAGTCTGATTTGAATATTTTTTAGGATCCTTTCTTTCTTATGAGAGAAGAGAAACACTAGGGATAAGCAAAGTATCCAATATGCGTCAGCAAGTCATGCACTTCAGTGATATTTTCGTCACAAAGACATGCTCTGCATACATAAAAAAGATCAGTGCCTAGGAAATGACGTCATGGTGAAA
Source organism: Monoplex corrugatus (assembly GCA_030674185.1). Taxonomy (NCBI): domain Eukaryota; kingdom Metazoa; phylum Mollusca; class Gastropoda; order Littorinimorpha; family Ranellidae; genus Monoplex; species Monoplex corrugatus. The sequence goes on from JAPXFY010001182.1 coordinate 4,186, forward strand.
CTGCGCACGTGCATATATATATATATAATATATATCTATAAATAAAAAACGTGCGCGCGTGGCAGACAGGAAATCAGCCTTTCCACAACCTTAGATTTAACTTTTTGAAGAAAACAAGGTGACATATTTTATGGTGTAAAGATATGAACCATGAATAAGAAATAGTTCTCTCTCTCTTTCTTTCTTTCGTTTTTTTTTTTCAGATCGAGGATGTCACACCATGCGTGCGTGTCCGTGAGTGTTGTGTATGTATGTGTTGTGTGTGTGTGTGTGTGTGTGTGTGTGGTGTGTGTGTGTGTGTGTGTGTGTGTTGGTGGTGTGAGAGAGGAGAGAGCGAGAGAGAGAGCGAGAGAGAGAGACAGAGACAGAGACATTATAGAGAGAAGAGGAGAGAGAGAGGACAAAAAGTGAGAGAAAGAGTGAGAGAGAGAGAGAGGGAAGGAGGGAGGAGAGAGAGAGGAGAGAGAGAGAGAGAGAGAGAGAGAAGGCAAACATCTAATACAAGAGAAATAGAGAAAGAGAAGAAGAACAGAGTCAGAAGAGACAAAGAAAGAGAGTAAAGAGAACAGAGGAAAAAAAGGAGTACGAGGACAGATACAGATAAAGACGAAATGATAAAAAAAAAAAGAATGCAGAGAAAGAGCGAGAGCGAGTGCGAGAGAGAGAGAGAGAGAGGAGGAGAGAGAAAGAAAGAGAGCGAGGAGAGGGGGGAGATAGAAAAAGATAGAGAGATAGAAAGGATACAAAGAGAGAGAGTCAGAGAGACTGACAGACATAGAGAAAGGAAGAGAGAGAGAGAGAGAGAGAGAGAGGGAGAGAAGAAGAAACAGAGAGAGAGAGAGAAACAGAGAGAGAGAGAGGAGAGAGAGGAGAAAGAGAGAGAGACAGAGAGAAACAGAGAGAGACAGAGAGAGAGAGAGAGATCCCTGAAATGATATTGCAAATTAGCAGGAAGTGTCAGTCAGGTTTTCTTTGCCTTTTGTTTTTTCAAAATATAGTATAATCAAATACAAAAATTTCATGAAGAAATAAACTCATAGTCTCTGCGTGTTTCTGGTATATTCTTGTCTTGTGGCCTCAGATATTGGCAATAATGATAACAGTGATACAACAACGATCACAAAATCATAACAAAATGATAATGATAATGATAATAATAATAATAATAATAATGATAATATTAAAGTATACTAATACTACTCTACTACTGGTAATGATGATGACGACGTACGACGACCGATGTGATATAAAATGATAATAATAATAATAATAATAATAATAATAATAAATATATAATGAAATAATAATATAATATATAATAATGTATATAATATATAATAATAAAATAAGAAAGAAGAAGAGAAGGAGAAGAAAGAAGAAGAAGAAGAGAACCAATGATAATAAAAAATGATGATGATGATGATGATGATGAGACGATGAATGATGATGATGATGATGATGATTAGTTATAACAATAAAATAACAACAGTTAAAATATAACTACAAAAACAACAACAATTTGTTAATGATAAGACATGGATACTTCTCTACTATATAATAATAATAATAATAATAATATGATTAATAATAATAATAATAATAACAACGACAACAAACAACAACAACAACTACAACAACAACAACAACAACAACAACAAACAACAACAACAACAAAACAACAACAACAACAACCACCAATGTTATTTTTCGTTACACCTTCACAATTATGGAGCGTGGTAACGTTTAAACTAAATAATAAATTGTTTGTATGGCTTTGTAATTTTCTATTGGTATTTTTTCTGTTTTTCCTGCTCGTATTTGAAAGCCAATGAGAGGAGAGAGAAGAAAGACAGAGAGAGAGAGGTGAGTGAGAGAGAAAAAGAGAGAGTGGAGGGAAGATAGAGAGAGATAGAGAGATAGAAAGAGAGACAAAGAGAGACAAAAGAGAGAGAGACAGAGAAACGACAGGGGGGGGGCTCACTAGAGAAAGGAAGACAAAGAGCGAAGAGAGGAGAGAGGAAGAGGAGATGAGAGAGAGAGTGGGGAGAGAGAGGAGGAGAGAGAGGACGAGGAGAGAGAGAGGAGAGAGAGAGATAGAGAGAGGGAGAGAGAGAGACGAGAGGGAGAGAACATTATAATATACATTGAATCATACCTCACACGGTAAGATTGCTATTTCTTTGGGGTTTTGTTTGTTTTGGTTTTGGTTATTGCTTTGGTTTTGCTTTTTTAACGTTGTCAGTCTCTTATCAGTTAGGTACACAAGATTATCTCTCTCTGTATAGATATGTGGATAGTTAGATAGATAGATAGATAGATAGATTAGGATAGATAGATAAGATAGATTGATTAGATAGATAAGACAGATTGATAAGAAGTAGATAGTCAGAGCAGATAAGATAGATAGATAGATAGAAATGTATGGGGATAGGTAGATTGTTTGATAGATAGATTAGATAGATAGAAGATTGATAATTAGAAGAAAGAAAAAAATAGACAGATAGGACAGACAGATAGATAGATAGATAGATAGATAGATAGACAGATGGTAGATAGATAGACAGACAGATAGATTAGATACACACATAACACACATACACGGACGCACACTTACGTACATACATACCTACCATACCTACATACCTACCTACCTACCTACCTACCTACCTAACCTACATACATACATACATACATGCATACATACATACATACATACCATACATACATACATGCATACATAATACATACATACATACTTACTACATACATACATTACATGCACATATATACATACATACATACATATATTACATACATACATACATACATACATGCTACATATATACATACATACATACATACATACATACATACATATATACATACATACATACACACACCACATACATAATATACTTAATACATACATACATACATACATACATACATTACATACATACATATTGAGAAACAATTCAGTGCATCTTTCTATAGCCCATTTTGATACTTCGTGACCCTAACTTCATGAATGTAATATATATCACGCTCCGTTTCAAATGTCATGGTTTGAAAATATTGGTCGTACTTTGATCAGGAATCTTTGGGGATAGGACACACAGACACACACACATACTCACAGACACAAACACACACAGGACACACACAGATGCACACAGACACACACAGAAACACACACACACACATTCACACACAGAAACACACACACGTGCACGCATTTACACACACCACACACACAACACAACACGCACAGACACACACACACATCCACACATCCACACATCCCACATACACACA
>JAPXFY010001182.1:17500-22500 GCA_030674185.1 Monoplex corrugatus
TTGTCTTGCCTTGCCTTGTCTTGCTTTGCCTTGTCTTGCTTTGCCTTGTCTTGCCTTGCCTTGTCTTGCTTTGCCTTGCCTTGATTTGTCTAACCTTGAATTGCCTTGCCTTGCCTTGCCATGCCTTGCCTTGCTTTGCTTTGCTTTGCCTTGTTTTGTCTTGCTTTGCCTTGCCTTGCCTTACCTTGTCTTGCTTTGCCTTGCCTTGCTTTGCCTTGTCTTGCCTTGCCTTGCCTTGTCTTGCTTTGCCTTGCCTTGCCTTGCCTTGCCTTGCTTTGCTTTGCCTTGTCTTGTTTTGTCTTGTCTTGTCTTGCCTTGTCTCATCTTGCCTTGCCTTGTCTTGCTTTGTCTTGTCTTGCCTTGCCTTCTCTTGCCTTGTCTTGTCTTGTCTTGCCTTGCCTTGCCTTGCCTTGCTTTGTCTTGTCTTGTCTTGCCTTCCCTTGCCTTCCCTTCTCTTTCCTTGCCTTGCCTTGTCTTGCTTTGTCTTGTCTTGACTTGCCTGCCTTGCCTTGCCTTGCCTTGTCTTGCTTTGCCTTGCCTTGCTTTGCCTTGCCTTGCCTTGCCTTGCCTTGCCTTGCTTTGCCTTGCCTTGCCTTGCCTTGTCTAATCATGCTTTGTCTTGCCTGGCCTTGCCTTGCCTTGTCTTGTCTTGCTTCGTCTTGTCTTGCCTTGCCTTGCCTTGCCTTGCCATGCATTGTCTTGACTTGCCTTGCCGTGTTTTGCCTTGCTTTGCCTTGCATTGTATTGTCTTGCTTTGCCCTGTCTTGTATTGAATTGCTTTGTCTTGCCTTGTGTTGCCTTGTTTTGCTTTGTATTGTCTTGCTTTGCCGTGTATTGCCTTGTATTGAATTGCCTTGTCTTGTATTGTCTTGCGTTGCTTTGCCTTGTTTTGCTTTGCTTTGTATTGTCTTGTCTTGCTTTTTTCTTGCCCTACTCGCACGGGTTTGTTTTACCCTGTTTTGTCTTGCTGCACCTTGTCTTGCTTTGCTTTGTCTTGCTTTGTCCTGTCCTGTTTTGCCTTGTCTTGCTTTGCCTTGCCTTGCCTTGCCTTGCCTTGGACTGTTTTGTTTTACCCTGTTTTGCCTTCTTTGTCTTGTCTCGTCTTGCTTTTCTTTGCTTGCCTTGCCTCGTCTTGTCTTGCTTTGACTTGCCTAGCCTAGCCTAGCCTTGCCTTGTCTTGTCCTATCTTGTCTTGTTTTTGCTTTGGCCGCATAGATCTAGGACCTATTCTTTTTTTTTTTTCAGGAACCTGAATACTTTTACACAGAGCGGATTCGAACCCATACTCTTACCAGTCAGGTAATTCTTGTGCAAACTACTGCATTGCAGCATGTAGTTGTTCACCACTTAAATTAATCTGAGCGAACTAAGTATATAATGTCTGGCATAACAAGCAGGTATCCATCTCTCCCTCAGTGCATATCAACGTCAGGCCTGCCATTGCTGGGTGTATAACTCACAGTTGTACATGGATCCCCCTCCTGAGGGTGACAAGCTTGTCAGACACATCTGTGAGTGAGAGGAAGGGGGCGGGGGGGGGTGAGTGAGACGGAGAGGGAGAAGGAAGGGAAGGAACAAAGGAAAGAGACAAGGTGTGGGGAAGGGGTGGGTGGGGGTGGGGGTTGGGGGTTGTGGAGCGAAGCGAGAGAGTCGTACAGAGACAGACTGGCAGTGACGGACAGAGAGAGTCAGAGAGGGAGACACACACACATACAGTGAAATAAGACAACATTCTTTGTTTACGAGGGAAGAGAGAGAGAGAGAGAGAGAGAGAGAGAGAGAGAGAGAGAGAGAGAGAGAGAGAGAGAGAGAAGAGAAGAGAAAAGAGGAGAAGAGAAGAGATGAGAAGTGAAGATAGTAGAAGAGAAGAGAAGAGAAGAGAAGAGAAGAGTATCTATCTATCTATCTATCTATCTATCTATCTATCTATCTATCTATCTATCTATATGTATATATATGTATATACATGTATATGTATATAATTATATATATATATACATGTAATATATGTATACATATAAATATATATACATATATATATATATGTACATATATATATATATATATATATTATCATCATCAGGTGCCCTGCCGCATGGTGTTGGCGATCATGGACTTCCATCTGTCTCTATCTCTCGTTGCCCCTAGCATCTCCCCCACCCTCCTCGTCCCCAGCCACTCTGCAAGTCCGTCCAGCATTTTCTCCCTGGGTCTGCCTGGTGCTCTCTTCCCCTCCAGCTTTCCCGTTGTGGCCAGGTGCTCCAAATCCCCCTTCCTCATAAAATAGCCTATAAATGTTGCCTGTCTTTTCCTAATCTTCCTTATGAGTGATCTACTTGTGTCTGCCTCCATCAAGACTGTCTCGTTTGTTTTCTTTACTGTCCATGGAACTCTCAACATTCTTCTTAGAAACCACATCTCGGCTGCCTCAATCTTGTTCTGGCTTTGCTTGCTGACTGTCCATGCCTCACATCCGTATAACAGTATTGGTTCTAAATAACATTCAAGGACTCCCTTCCTGATGATAATTGATAGGCATTTGTTGGTAAGAATGCTTGTCATCTTCTTGAATGCTGTTTTGGCTTGGCCGATTCTGCCGGCTATTTCCGATGTGCATCTGCCGTTTGATGAAATGACCGTTCCCAGGTATTTGAACTTATTAACCTGTGTCAAGGTTGTTCCATTTGCTGTTATTTTGCATGAGGGGATTTCATGTTTTTTACTGATCACCATGACTTCAGTCTTCCTGCTGTTTAGTTCCAACCCCTTATCTTTGCTTTCTATTTCTTGTATATTCACAAGGTTTTGTAGGTCCCTTTCATTTTCTGCAATTAGCACGGTGTCATCTGAGAATCGAATGTTGTTTATAATTTTCCTCCAACCTTTAATCCAGGGTCTTCTTCTAGGTTTCTCATGATGTTTTCGCTGTAAAGTGAAAACAGATCTGGTGACAAAACACAACCCTGTCTGATTCCTCTTTTGATGTTTTGGAAAGAGCTTATAGTGTTTTCTATTCTCATTGCAGCTGTTTGTTCCCAGTACATATTCCTGATTATTCGTAGATCTTTTCCATCAACATTGAGTCTCTCCAGTTGGTTGATCAATTCTTCATGTCGTTCCCGATCGAAAGCCTTGGTATAGTCAACAAAGCATAAATACAAATCCTTATTCATCTCAATTGACCCCTCTATGATAGTTCTTAGGATGTATATGACATTAATAGTTCCCTTCCCTTCCACAAATCCACACTGTCCTTCTGCTATTTCTCTTTTGATTCTATTCTTTGTCCTCATCATGATTATTCTTAACAGGATTTTTGTTACATGACTCATCAAACTGTTTGTGCGATTGAGTTCGCATTCTATATGTAACAGAGTGCCTTGCTCTGTTATGATCTTTCCCCATTTACCTACAACGCTCAAAGGCAACACCGTGTAGCGTGCTTGCTTAGATCAAAAACGCCTTGCATTCTCTTGGCCTAATTATACTGGTATTTCACAGCCTGTGCCTATCCATAACTATGCATTAATCATTCCAAAGATCTAACCAGTACATGACGCATATACATTGTAGATAACACACTGCTAAACAATTAGCAGATCTACAATGTGTACATGTACTCTAAAGCAGGCCTACGACAAGATTTTGTCTTCATCTCCAGTCAGTATTATGTTGTAGTTTTACAGAACGTAGAGGGGGCCGTCACTAATTTATGCTGCCTTTACTGTAGCATTATAGAACAATCGCCGTGTAATTGCCGGCGGGAATACTCAGACAATGACCGCAGGGCGCGTCTGTCTCAACCGCCCTAGGTATTTGTGGCTCGATAGCGAGCACATACCCACTCGCGAAACTGCCGGACAATGACCAGCGTTTCACTTGTGTGTACTGACGCGCTGCGTTAAAACTACACACCAAGTGTTGATTTATTAATTAGGTGAGAACAACCAATCAGACCTTGCCATCTGAAAGGTTTGAGATTTGAAAATATGACCATCATGCTCTGTTCCCAGAGTACAAATTAACACACCAAGGCGCATCATAGCGTGGGCTTTTCCACCTCCACTCTCAGTCTCACCAGAGGTGCCCTTTCCTGCCACCACTCTTGATCTCACAGCAGGTGATCAACTTCACGGCATTACTGTAGCACTGTCTTCTTTGACGTCTTCTTTGACGTCTTCCTTCTTACCTGTCTCCTTCCTCGTCTTCTTTTCTCAATAATAAAGAGTCAAGTAGCAAAACGAGGACTTGTCTTTTGATTGAGAGACTTCCCTTTCTGCTCTGGATTCAAACGACCACCACAGCAAATATCATCATCCCTTACACCCTTAACCAACCTGCACCATCTCACCTGGCACTGCGACCAAACACAATCAAACTCACCTACAACCCCCCCTTACCACTGCAACCTATCACATATAGTTTTCTTTGGAAGTGCAATGAAAATTGATTTTGACATATCTTTGGGGATTTTTCCAGTGTCATAAATTTCATTTAGGAGGACTGTTATTTTTTCTATGCCAAATTCCTCCAGGGTTTCAAGCATCTCTGTAGTAATGTTGTCTGGTCCTGGGGCTTTTCCTGGTTTCATCTTTTTCAGTGCTGCTCTAACTTCATCTTTTATTGTGGGTGGTCCTTCAATGTTCTTTCTTATAATGTGTTCTTCGTTTCTGTCATCCTCAAAAAGGTCTTTAATGTATTCTCCCCATCTGTCCAGTATTTTGTCTTTTTCCATGATAAGCGTGCCATCTATCGATTTTAAGCAACCAGTTGATGTGCATGTATTTTTCCTGTGGACAATTTCTTTAATTCGTCTGTAAATACCCTTAGGATCCATTTTGTGTCGGTCTTCTATCTTGTGTTCAGCCAAGCTTCCTTAGCTTCATTGCACCTAAACCTGATTTCTTTGTTTATCTTCCTGTATATCTCCTCGTTTCTCTTTGCCCTCCTCCTTTCCTCCATCAAGCCAAAATTTCATCAATCATCATTATATATGTTAT
>JAPXFY010001183.1:7500-12500 GCA_030674185.1 Monoplex corrugatus
GCCTCTTTATTCATATGAAAAATCTGTTAATCTTTCTTCATTACATAAGTCAGTGTTTAAATTTTAATATTCTGTGGTTTCTTATGTGTCTTCTTACTTGTATAGCTTTAATGTTTGTTGTTATCTTATTGTGTATGTAATTGTGAACATTTTTTATCACCTTTTGTCTTTCTTGCGAAATGTAAAGCGCTGGTGAGCATGTTTTTATATGGAATATGCGCTATACATCTTGAAAGCTGCAATGAAGAGTTCAGGTCCAGTGAATCTGGGAGATGGATACCAGATGCCTCCTCTGAAAGCTTTCATGGATGACACAACAGTCTTGTCCACGGATGAGGAAGAGACACACCAAATCTTAAAGCAGCTGGATGAGCTGGTGGCCTCTTCAAGAATGAGGTTCAAACCTAAGAAATCCCGAAGTCTCTCACTGCGAAAAGGAAAAGTGGCAGATTCAGTCAAATTCATGGTAGCCAACCAAGCCATCCCCACTGTCACAGAAGAGCCAGTAAAAAGTCTCGGAAGATGGTATGATGACTCCCTGAAAGACACACAAAGGGGATGTGAAACCAAGCAAACAGCAGAAGAAGGCCTGAAGAAAATAGATAACTGCGGACTGCCAGGCAAATACAAAGTCTGGTGTCTACAGTTCATGCTGATACCAAAGCTGCTGTGGCCACTGCTAATCTATGACATTTGCACCAGCACAGTGGAAGCAATGGAAGCCAAAATCAACAAATACACAAGAAAATGGCTCGGTGTCCCACCTGGTCTCACTGATGTTGCATTCTACTGTCGTCAAGCAATGCTGAAGCTACCTCTCAAATCCATAGTGGAGGAATACAAAGTTGGAAAAGCAAGACTGTTGAGCATGCTGGAGGAATCGGAAGACAATATCGTGAGATCAGTTCATCCAAAGCTGAGAACTGGCAGAAAGTGGAAAGTCCAAGAGGCTGTAAACAATGCCAAGAGAAACCTCAGCATCAAAGAAATAATTGGACACACGCAAACCAACAGACAGGGACTGGGAGCAACAAAAATGCAGTGGTGGTCCAAAGCCAAAGGGAAGGAAAAAAGAGACATGATCATACAGGAGTTGAAGGAAGAAGAAGATGTCAAAAGAGTGCAGAAGGCAGTCCAGCAAGGTCAACAGGGGCAATGGACAACATGGGACAGTGCACTCCAAAGAAGTCTCAGCTGGAACGATATGTGGCACATGGCTCCTCTAAGGATAAGCTTCCTCCTCAGATCTGTATATGACCTGCTCCCCTCGAATGCAAACTTAGTGAAATGGGGGAAAGCAGACGACCCAGCATGTCCGCTCTGTCAGAAGAAACAAACAGTGGAACATGTCCTAAGCTCTTGCAAAGTAGCGCTAGCCCAAGGAAGGTATACATGGAGGCACAACCAAGTTCTGAAAGTGATCACAGATGTGGTTAGCGAAAAAACCATGACCCCAAACGCACCAATTGCTATGACAACGTTCTACAAAGCAGGAGGGAAACAGGTCTGGCCCGAAAGTGCTATGACAACCAGCACAGTGCCAAAGGGTCTTCTGGATGGAGCAGTCGACTGGGAGTGTACAGCAGACCTCCCAGAGTGGCGAAATTACCCAGATGTCATCAGCAAGACAGGCATGAGACCAGACATCGCTCTCCACTCTGACTCCTCGAAACAAGTGATTCTGATAGAACTCACTGTGCCATACGAAAGCAGAATGGAAGAAGCACATATCTACAAGACCGAAAAATACGCCGGTCTTGCCAGCACCCTGAAGAAAGCAGGTCTGCGGGTCAAAATCTTCGCCATAGAGGTCGGGCAAGAGGGTTTGTGGGCACCTCCGCTTATGATCTCATGAAACAACTCGCCATTTCTGGGAAGAAGAGGACTAGAGCCCTTAAAGCGATGGCAGAGGCAGCAGAAAGGAGCTCAAGCTGGATCTGGGCAAGGAGGAACGAAAAAAGTGAACTTCATAAGGATTAAATTCCCTACAGATGATGTGTGCCCCGTTAGCACATTGGTAAAACCGCGTACCGCAGTTCTGAAGCGCAGAATCGCCCAGGTTCGATCCCCGGCGTGGGAAAAAAAAAAAAAAAGACAACAGCAGAAGGGCATCCAGGAGTCATGACCTGGATGTGGCCCGCCCCCCGAGAGTGTAAGGAATTCAGGGCCGAAACACTTGTCTAAAGGGGGTTACTTCTCTGAAGACCTTCTGTTGTCTAGCTCTCCCTAGAGTTTCTTTCTACCTATACAAATAAACATTATTATTATTATTATTATTATTATTATTATTATTATTATAACGCAATCCAAAATTTGACGTTATAACACTGGCCTGGTTTTTGCTCATTTTATTGTTTCCTTCATTCTGTGGTGTCAGCTTAGTGTTTGATGGTCCCTTCTCCTGTTTCCCCCGTTTCAAGACCTTGCCAGCGCATAGGGTTTTGTACAGGCTCAGGAAATCTGTCATACAATGGCTGACGGATTTGAGCGGAGCGCATGTGGAGCTGTCCGAGCACTGTGAATCCCTCTTGAAATAATTCCAATAACTCACTTTCCACGGGGCTTAGTCCGTCTGAGGAGGTGGCCATAATATTTCTTGGCTTCTGTTAAAAGTTATTACATGGTAGTCCTCATACACACTACGTGTGGACAGACAGAATTTGGAGTTTGTTCAAATGAGATTCATCGCACTCGGACAATTCCATACGCGCATCACCGAAATCTGCAGGCAATTGTTAGGATGCAGAAAAAAACAAAAACACGAAAATGGAATCAGAACGCGTAATTAATTAATACAACAGACAGGACAGGCGCAAGTTTTCGGCCAGTTGGCATTTGTCAAGCGTTAACATAAGATCACAAACGAATACACACCAAATTAAAAAAATAAGGAGAAAAAGACTAAAACTTCCCTGCTGCTTCATCCAGTGGGAGAAAAGGACTAAGCAATTAATAGGCCGACTCCCTGAATCTGCGCAAAACCCTATACTCTTGCAAGGTTCTGAAATGAGACAGTTAGGGGAAGGGAACTATGAAACACCCACTACAACAAACAGTAAAACTATGTAACAACCACTACAACAAACAGTAAAACTATGTAACACCCACTACAACAAACTGTAAAACTATGTAACACCCACTACAACAAACAGTAAAATGGACAGCGGACAGTCCAGGTCTTCAATGCTGCGGCCTGGGACTGAACTCCAGATGTCATATCGTGTGTCCACAGCTGGATCAAAAGAACCGACCTGCCTGTGTGAAACAAACAACCCTGCGGCGTGCCCGAGGGTGGAAAGCACAAACATGCAGTACGAGCCTGGCGCTGTAACAATTGTACATGTAGATAATGGACCACTTAGACCTCAGTCCACGGATGAACGGCGTTGGCGTGTACAAGCTAATGGATCGGCCATCTTCCCACTCACGTTCGGTTTGGTCAAAAAGAATTCATCGCACTCTGGCCAATCCAAATGGGTACTCTACCCAATGTGTCAATGATTATCTGGGTAATGGGTACTCTACCCAATGTGTCAATGATTATCTGGGCAATGGGTACTCTACCCAATGTGTCAATGATTATCTGGGCAGACTCCTTGAGCCTGCGCGAAACGCTATACTCAGGTGTTAAATGGGAGGTGGTGGAGGGAGGAGGACGCAGAACGTGACTATGTAACACTAACTGGATGAAGCAGCAGGGAAGTTTTAGTCTTTTTCTCCTAATTTTTGTAATTGTTGTTTGTTCGTTTGTGATCTTACGTTCACGCTTGACAAAGGCCAGTTGGCCGAGAATTTGCGCCTGTCTTGTCTGGTTGTACTAAATACGTGTTCTGATTCTATTTTCGTGGGTTTTTTTTGGGGGGGGGGGGGGGGGGGGGTTTGGTTTTTTTTTCTTTTTTTTCTGGTTCCTGTTTACTGAACGCGGACAGTCGCACTATAATATGCTCTCCATAATTTTCCATTGCTTTTATTTCTTTCTCTCCCCATTTTAGCCGTGTGCGTGTGCGTGCGTGCGTGTGTGTGTGTGTGTGGTGTGTGTGTGTGTGTGTGTGTGTGTGTGTGTGTGTGTGTGTGTGTGTGTGGTGTGCGCGCGCGTGCGTGCGTGTGTGTCTGTTTTAGCGCTTAGATTTGATTTTATCAAGATTTTGCGCTATATATTGTATTGTATTGTAAGTATTGTATTGTATTGTATTGTATTGTATTTTGGATTACGTAACACTGAAACGACACCAGTATCTAGCTGACTCTTTGAGCCTGCCCAGACCTGATGTTGTGCACTGGAAATGTGCCTGAGACGGCGATGAGCGGGGGACGCAGGGTGGGGGACTCTAGTCCAGGACCTATGAGACGCTATGTTTACACCACCCAATGACTGGAGCACTAAGATGGTGAAACACTGACACCACCACAATGACTGGAGCACTAAGATGGTGAAACACTGACACCACCACAATGACTGGAGCACTAAGATGGTGAAACACTGACACCACCACAATGACTGGAGCACTAAGATGGACAGTGAACAATGAAACACTGACACCACCACAATGACTGAAGCACTAAGATGGACAGTGAACAATGAAACACTGACACCACCACAATGACTGGAGCACTAAGATGGACAGTGAACAATGAAACACTGACACCACCACAATGACTGGAGCACTAAGATGGACAGTGAACAATGAAACACTGACACCACCACAATGACTGGAGCACTAAGATGGACAGTGAACAATGAAACACTGACACCACCACAATGACTGGAGCACTAAGATGGACAGTGAACAATGAAACACTGACACCACCACAATGACTGGAGCAGTAAGATGGTGAAACACTGACATCACCACAATGACTGGAGCACTAAGATGGACAGTGAACAATGAAACACTGACACCACAACAATGACTGGGGCACTAAGATGGACAGTGAACAATGAAACACTGACACCACAACAATGACTGGAGCACTAAGATGGACAGTGAACAATGAAACAC
>JAPXFY010001183.1:17500-20000 GCA_030674185.1 Monoplex corrugatus
TTTCAATACTGACACCTTTTTATTATGTGTTCGCTTTGGTCTACCTGCTGCTTTCAATACTGACACCTTTTTGTTATGTGTTCGCTTTGGTCTACCTGCTGCTTTCAATAGTGACACCTTTTTGTTATGTGTTCACTTTGGTCTACCTGCTGCTTTCAATACTGACACCTTTTTGTTATGGTTCACTTTGGTCTACCTGCTGCTTTCAATACTGACACCTTTTTGTTATGTGTTCGCTTTGGTCTACCTGCTGCTTTCAATACTAACACCTTTTTGTTATGTGTTCGCTTTGGTCTACCTGCTGCTTTCAATACTGACACCTTTTTGTTATGTGTTCGCTTTGGTCTACCTGCTGCTTTCAATACTGACACCTTTTTGTTATGTGTTCGCTTTGGTCTACCTGCTGCTTTCAATACTGACACCTTTTTGTTATGTGTTCACTTTGGTCTACCTGCTGCTTTCAATACTAACACCTTTTTGTTATGTGTTCGCTTTGGTCTACCTGCTGCTTTCAATACTGACACCTTTTTGTTATGTGTTCACTTTGGTCTACCTGCTGCTTTCAATACTGACACCTTTTTGTTATGGTTCACTTTGGTCTACCTGCTGCTTTCAATACTGACACGTTTTTATTGTGTGTTCGCTAAGTCAGCCGGTGGGGTTGCATTCTGATCAGACGCCCTGACTGAATTGTCTGTTAATGAATATGATGCTGGACAGATGCTGTTCCCACCATTTCTCTATTTTTGGTGTTTGTGACCATGTCATGTCTGTTCTTCTTGATAGTTCTCTCCTTTAATTAACAACACGTTTTTCAGGTAGTGATTTTGTGCTTCCAGAGCTTGGTTAAAGTTCAGGTCTGGCACTGATGTGTCAGGATGGGAATGAAGATTGAGGTCATAAGCTTTAGCATCACTGACAACAGAGATATTTTCTGTCTTAATACAGGGGGTGGGGGGGTGGGGTGCAAAAGTAGGTATACAGTAAGTATCACATCATTATTATAATGCTTAATTCCGCTCTCGATTAGAGGAGTGTATGAATACGATGGCAAGCAGTTTTAGGCTGTGCTTGTTATTACATGTATATGCAATATTCATTTGTTTGTATAATAAATGCAATGAGTATTGTACGTGTTTTCTTTTTTCATAACTGTGTACCTACTTCCCCCCCCCCCCCCCCTGTATAATAACAATCTAGTATTCGTCTTTGCTGTACACAATGCTGGCATTGATGGTTTTTGGGTCATGATGCTGTGGATATGAGAAAAGACAGGGAGTGTTAGATGTCTTGTGTGGAGTTTGTTGTTTATCATTGTTACTTTTTCACACAAACATAAATCAAAGGATTGAGGAGGATATCAACGAACTCAGATAATTACATTCATTGTGCGCGTGAATTATAGGCAAACATGACAGCCCCCACACTCTTTTGTCTGAATGCTGGGGGCTCTTTCAGAATAAATAATATCCCCACCCTTTGGAACTTCTTTTCTAGAATTTTTCTCTTTTCCGTCACTGTCTTTGTTTCCGCCTTGTTCCTTTGATTTCTGTCATCTCTTCCCTCGTTTTCTGCCTTGCTGGTCCATTCACCTGTATGTGTTGTATAAAGTCTTACATACTTTGTTACAGGATTCATTACTCAGTACATATATTACCTGTATGTGTTGTATAAAGCCTTACATACTTTGTCACAGGATTCATAACTGAATACATATATTACCTGTACGTGTTGTATAAAGCTTTACATACTTTGTCACAGGATTCATAACTAAATACACATTTTACCTGTATGTGTTATATAAAGCTTTAATACTTTGTCACAGGATTCATAACTAAATACATATATTACCTGTATGTGTTGTATAAAGCTTTAATACTTTGTCACAAGATTCATAACTAAACACATATATTACCTGTATTTGTTGTATAAAGCTTTACATACTTTGTCACAGGATTCATAACTAAATACATATATTACCTGTATGTGTTGTATAAAGCTTTACATACTTTGTCACAGGATTCATAACTAAACACATATATTACCTGTATTTGTTGTATAAAGCTTTACATACTTTGTCACAGGATTCATAACTAAACACATATATTACCTGTATTTGTTGTATAAAGCTTTACATACTTTGTCACAGGATTCATAACTGAATACATATATTACCTGTACGTGTTGTATAAAGCCTTACATACTTTGTCACAGGATTCATAACTGAATACATATATCACCTGCATTTTCGGCTTCAGGGACATGTAATGTACAGAAGCAATGTTAGTCATTCAGACCACTTTTGTTATAAATGTTTAAGTTTCCCTGGTTATCCAGAACAAGTGCGACAACCCGCGTCCAAGCAAACAGGAACCAGAAGAACAAGCAAACCAAAAAGATCACGTATTCAACACAACAAGACAAGACAAGCGCAAATTTTCGGCCAACCGGCCTTTGTCAAGCGCGAATGCACGATCACAAGCAGACACCAAACAACGGA
>JAPXFY010001183.1:25000-30000 GCA_030674185.1 Monoplex corrugatus
AGCTTCTCTATAAGGACCAGGTGCTCTAATTTCTCTTGCTTCATAAAAAACAGTATGTTGATAATGACCAAGGATGAAGTGGACGTTATATCAGCCAAGAAAGAGACTGGCGTAAACATTCATTTGCATAAAACTCATAGCGGGACATAACTCAGAGTGTGGAGTTTGTTCAGGAAGAATTCATCACACTGGAACAATTCCATACGAGCAGTCATCTAGCAGAGTCCCCGAGTCTGCGTAAAACGCTATGTGCTGGTATGATGATGAAGTGAATAGGGAGTGGGAAAAAGAGAATCTTTGCAACACTGAGCTGACACTACAGGAATGATGGAAACATTTAGATGGGTTGCTGACAGGTCAGGGTTTGAATGTTGCTGGGAATGAATTTTTAATATTGGATCTTGGAATCCCAAACTGTGACTGCCCGCGTTCAAGCAAACAGGAACCAGAAAAAAACACGAAAGAAGAATACGAACACGTATTTAATACAACAAGACAAGACAGGCGCAAATTTTCGGCCAGCTGGCCTTTGTCAAGCGTAAGATTACAAACAAACAAACACCAGATACAAAAATTATGAGAAACAGTCTGAAACTTCCCTGCTGCTGTGTCCAATGTGAGACAGAGCTGAGGACAACTAACACCATTAATGTTCATAAGTTTTGTTTGTTTGACTACTGTGTCTTCGCTTTCAAACAGTTAATACTCAGCTTTGCTTGATGCTGTTTGTTTGTTAGTTTATTTCACTTCGTTTCTTTGTTTGGTTGAGTTTTGTGTCCAATCCAATTTCTTCTGTAGCAGTTTTTTTTTCAGGGGGCACTCTCTTTACTATTGAAGTTATGCTGTGCTATCGTTTTACCTTTCAGTGCAGGTTCATTTGTTTGATAAAACAAAAGAATTGTTTTAAAAGCTAGCATTTCGTCAGGCGAGAATAAAATAAACATAAGCCTTAGTTTATCTAGCATCACCAACAATGAAATAAAGACATAAAAAATATACAAATTATAACAATGAAATACTGAGATACATACAAATTATAACAATGAAATACAGAGATACATACAAATTATAACAATGAAATACAGAGGTAGAAAGAAACTCTAAGGAGAGCTAGACAACAGAAGGTCTTCAGAGAAGTAACCCCCTTTAGACAAGTGTTTCGGCCCTGAATTCCTTACACTCTCGGGGGGCCGGGCCACATCCAGGTCATGACTCCTGGATGCCCTTCTGCTGTTGTCTATTTTTTTTCCCACGCCGGGGAGCGAACCTGGGCGATTCTGCGCTTCAGAACTGCGGTACGCGGTTTTACCAATGTGCTAACGGGGCACACATCATCTGTAGGGAATTTAATCCTTATGAAGTTCACTTTTGGTTCCTCCTTGCCCAGATCCAGCTTGAGCTCCTTTCTGCTGCCTCTGCCATCGCTTTAAGGGCTCTAGTCCTCTTCTTCCCAGAAATGGCGAGTTGTTTCATGAGATCATAAGCGGAGGTGCCCACAAACCCTCTTGCCCCGACCTCTATGGCGAAGATTTTGACCCGCAGACCTGCTTTCTTCAGGGTGCTGGCAAGACCGGCGTATTTTTCGGTCTTGTAGATATGTGCTTCTTCCATTCTGCTTTCGTATGGCACAGTGAGTTCTATCAGAATCACTTGTTTCGAGGAGTCAGAGTGGAGAGCGATGTCTGGTCTCATGCCTGTCTTGCTGATGACATCTGGGTAATTTCTCCACTCTGGGAGGTCTTCTGTACAC
This sequence comes from Monoplex corrugatus, assembly GCA_030674185.1. Classification (NCBI taxonomy): domain Eukaryota; kingdom Metazoa; phylum Mollusca; class Gastropoda; order Littorinimorpha; family Ranellidae; genus Monoplex; species Monoplex corrugatus. The sequence goes on from JAPXFY010001183.1 coordinate 26,751, forward strand.
TCCCAGTCGACTGCTCCATCCAGAAGACCCTTTGGCAGTGTGCTGGTTGTCATAGCACTTTCCGGCCAGACCTGTTTCCCTCCTGCTTTGTAGAACGTTGTCATAGCAATTGGTGCGTTTGGGGGTCATGGTTTTTTCGCTAACCACATCTGTGATCACTTTCAGAACTTGGTTGTGCCTCCATGTATACCTTCCTTGGGCTAGCGCTACTTTGCAAGAGCTTAGGACATGTTCCACTGTTTGTTTCTTCTGACAGAGCGGACATGCTGGGTCGTCTGATTTCCCCCATTTCACTAAGTTTGCATTCGAGGGGAGCAGGTCATATACAGATCTGAGGAGGAAGCTTATCCTTAGAGGAGCCATGTGCCACATATCGTTCCAGCTGAGACTTCTTTGGAGTGCACTGTCCCATGTTGTCCATTGCCCCTGTTGACCTTGCTGGACTGCCTTCTGCACTCTTTTGACATCTTCTTCTTCCTTCAACTCCTGTATGATCATGTCTCTTTTTTCCTTCCCTTTGGCTTTGGACCACCACTGCATTTTTGTTGCTCCCAGTCCCTGTCTGTTGGTTTGCGTGTGTCCAATTATTTCTTTGATGCTGAGGTTTCTCTTGGCATTGTTTACAGCCTCTTGGACTTTCCACTTTCTGCCAGTTCTCAGCTTTGGCTGAACTGATCTCACGATATTGTCTTCCGATTCCTCCAGCATGCTCAACAGTCTTGCTTTTCCAACTTTGTATTCCTCCACAATGGATTTGAGAGGTAGCTTCAGCATTGCTTGACGACAGTAAAATGCAACATCAGTGAGACCAGGTGGGACACCGAGCCATTTTCTTGTGTATTTGTTGATTTTGGCTTCCATTGCTTCCACTGTGCTGGTGCAAATGTCATAGATTAGCAGTGGCCACAGCAGCTTTGGTATCAGCATGAACTGTAGACACCAGACTTTGTATTTGCCTGGCAGTCCGCAGTTATCTATTTTCTTCAGGCCTTCTTCTGCTGTTTGCTTGGTTTCACATCCCCTTTATGTGTCTTTCAGGGAGTCATCATACCATCTTCCGAGACTTTTTACTGGCTCTTCTGTGACAGTGGGGATGGCTTGGTTGGCTACCATGAATTTGACTGAATCTGCCACTTTTCCTTTTCGCAGTGAGAGACTTCGGGATTTCTTAGGCTAGCATCACCAACAATGAAATAAAGACATAAAAAATATACAAATTATAACAATGAAATACTGAGATACATACAAATTATAACAATGAAATACAGAGATATATACAAATTATAACAATGAAATACAGAGGTAGAAAGAAACTCTAAGGAGAGCTAGACAACAGAAGGTCTTCAGAGAAGTAACCCCCTTTAGACAAGTGTTTAGGCCCTGAATTCCTTACACTCTCGGGGGGCCGGGCCACATCCAGGTCATGACTCCTGGATGCCCTTCTGCTGTTGTCTATTTTTTTTCCCACGCCGGGGAGCGAACCTGGGCGATTCTGCGCTTCAGAACTGCGGTACGCGGTTTTACCAATGTGCTAACGGGGCACACATCATCTGTAGGGAATTTAATCCTTATGAAGTTCACTTTTGGTTCCTCCTTGCCCAGATCCAGCTTGAGCTCCTTTCTGCTGCCTCTGCCATCGCTTTAAGGGCTCTAGTCCTCTTCTTCCCAGACATGAAATAAAGACATAAAAAATATACAAATTATAACAATGAAATACTGAGATACATACAAATTATAACAATGAAATACAGAGATACATACAAATTATAACAATGAAATACTGAGATACATACAAATTATAACAATGAAATACAGAGATACATACAAATTATAACAATGAAATACAGAGATACATACAAATTATAACAATGAAATACTGAGATACATACAAATTATAACAATGAAATACTGAGATACATACAAATTATAACAATGAAATACAGAGATATATACAAATTATAACAATGAAATACAGTGATATATACAAATTATAATGGTGAAATACAGAGATATATACAAATTATAACAATGAAATACAGAGATATATACAAATTATAATGGTGAAATACAGAGATACATACAAATTATAACAATGAAATACAGAGATATATACAAATTATAACAATGAAATACAGAGATATATACAAATCATAACAATGAAATACAGAGATATATACAACTTATAACAATGAAATACAGAGATATATACAAATCATAACAATGAAATGCAGAGATATATACAAATCATAACAATGAAATACAGAGATATATACAAATCATAACAGTGAAACGCAAGCGATATATACAAATTATAACAATGAAATACAGTGATAAATACAAATCATAACAATGAAACACACAGATATATTCAAATCATAATAACGGAATACAGATATATAATTATACAAATTATAACAATGAAATACAGAGATATATACAAATTATAACAATGAAATACAGAGATATATACAACTGATAACAATGAAATACAGAGATATATACAACTGATAACAATGAAATACAGAGATATATACAACTGATAACAATGAAATACAGAGATATATACAACTGATAACAATGAAATACAGAGATATATACAACTGATAACAATGAAATACAGAGATATATACAAATTATAACAATGAAATACAGAGATATATACAAATTATAACAATGAAATACAGAGATATATACAAATTATAACAATGAAATACAGAGATATATACAAATTATAACAATGAAATACAGAGATATATACAACTGATAACAATGAAATACAGAGATATATACAAATTATAACAATGAAATACAGAGATATATACAAATTATAACAATGAAGTACAGAGATATATACAAATTGTAACAATGAAACACAAGCAATATATACAAATCATAACAATGAAATACAGATATATGTATATATGTAACAGCCGAGGTCACAAAGAGTTCCTTTGTTCAGAGAGGAAGGGCAAGTCACAGCGGCACTGATGAGGTCTTGCACCGGCCACAACATGCTCAGTGCCCAAACTGATGCTATCATCAACCTGCCCCTTGCCGTCAAGAAATAGTACAGCAAAACACAATTAATTTATTATCGCAGTGATCTGGCCTCTATACAGTGGAGCAACAGGCCACCATGTCCACAGTGACCACCACTAACTGACCCACACTCCATGGCTGTTGGCAGGAATAAGGGAAAACGGTCATATTCACCGCCAGATGTCGCCTGACCATGTAGATAGCAAATGAA
>JAPXFY010001184.1:0-10000 GCA_030674185.1 Monoplex corrugatus
GTCTTTCAATGCGTTTGAAAAATATTTCCTGTATATGAATGCGTTCAGTTCCCTTCGTGTTGCTTGTAGACCAGCCCGACTGCAAAGGTCTTATCAGGGCTACCAAGAGCTTCAAGTCTATAGAAAACCGGCAGTAAACAGACACGAAAGATAACCTCCGACCTCTGACCTAATCTTGTATGATTAAGTAAACCTCCAATTTTTTTTTCGTCTTCTTCTGTTTAATATTGTTTTCCTCCAGTCCTTCTTTTTTTGGTTTTTTGTTTTGTTTTTTGTTTTGGTTTGCTTTGTAAAGATTGGAAGACAAAAAAAAAAGAAAAACAGAAAAAAAAACAGGAAAGAATCGAAGACAGATAGGGAGGTTTTATATATACAGTAGAGAAGTGTGTGTCTGTGTGTCTATGATAAAACAAAAAGTGTGTCAGCAAGATTTTGTTAGCTGTTTGTTGACAGATCTTTGCCAAAAGCTGTGTCATAGATGTTGAAGAGTCCCAAATATGTTTGTTTGAAAGTCATATAATCAAGGTCAAGGCCACACAAATCAAAAGAACTTGCCTAAAAACTAGCACTTTTTGAGGAAGGTTTGCAAACAGCCCGTATTCAGAAACTTCTGGCTGTCTTTACAAGTAAAGTCTGTTTTCAGTGTTGTGATATTAATTGTTCTTGATGAACGTTAACCCTTTGACTCCCTTACCCTGTCCACCAGCATCCTGTACTGCCAGCCATGCTAGCAAAGCAAAATCTTAACTCTTTGACTCCCTCACCCGATCGACCAGCTTCCTGTAGGAAGCTGGTGGATAGGGTGAGGGAGTCAAAGGGTTAGATTTTTGCAGCTGGTGGATAGGGTGTGGGAGTCAAAGGGTTAGATTTTTGCAGTTGGTGGATAGGGTGTAGGAGTCAAAGGGTTAGATTTTTGCAGTTGGTGGATAGGTGAGGGAGTCAAAGGGTTAGATTTTTGTAGTTGGTGGATAGGGTGTGGGAGTCAAAGGGCTAGAGTTTTGCAGTTGGTGGATAGGGTGAGGGAGTCAAAGGGTTAAGATTTTTGCAGTTGGTGGATAGAGTGTGGGAGTCAGAGGTTAAATCACCTGTCACCCGTCGGCGTTATCACCTGTGATGGTGGCTGCCGCAATTGCTGTCTTCAACTGTCTTCCTCCATCCACCTCGTACGGTCCTCGCAGGTTCTCATTGCTTTGCTAGCAGACATCTGGGTTATCTTCACAATGCTGTCCATGTATGACATTATTGGTTTTTTTCTCCGTCTTCAGCCCTCGCGGTTTTTCCTTGGGGTACTGTTTTCATGATCGCAAACGCCACGCGGCAGGTCACATGATGATGACGACTGTTTTCATCAGGTGACGCTTTTTGTTTCTGTGTCCAAAGTATGCAAGAACCAGAAGAACAAGAAAACCAATGTACAAGCGCGTATTCAACACAACAAGACAAGACAAGCACAAATTTTCGGTCAACCGGCCTTTGTCAAGTGCGAATGCACGGTCACAAACAGACCACAAACAACACCAAACAACGGATAATAAAAAGAGGACTAAAAACTTCCCTGCTGCCTCGTCCAGTGGATAAAAAGGGACCAAATGGAATGCTCATGTTATCCACTGGACGAGGCGGCAGGGAAGATTTTAGTCCTTTTTTTTTATTATCCGTTGTTTGGTGTTTGTGGTCTGTTTGTGACCGTGCGTTCGTTCTTGACAAAGGCCTGTTGGCCGACAATTTGTGCTTGTCTTGTCTTGTTGTGTTGAATACGCGCTTGTACATTGGTTTTCTTGTTCTTCTGGTTCCTGTTTACTTGGGCGCGGGCAGTCGCACTTGTTTTGGATCAAAGTCGCACTTGTTTTGGATCAAAGTCGCACTTGTTTTGGATCAAAGTATGCAAGTTTTCTCTTGTAGATTCCAGATAACCGTTGTGGAGTTGTATTCAGCCCATCAAGAATACTTTGGTTCTCTGTTCTGTCCAGCTGATTCACAGAAGGTGTCTGTAGAAGCACAATTCAGTTGGGTTCATTTTCTTTTCATCAGTTTTCTTCCATGTCCATGCTTTACATCCATATATTTTTATTGGCCAAATGAGGATATCAAGAATCTGTACTTTGAGGATTTCTGGTATTGCACGATCTTTTCAGACGTTGTTAAATTAACTGGACCGTTTATTTTATTTTGCCATCGAATTCTTCTTGTAATGTCTTTTGTACAATTGTTAAGCATGTTAAATGTGTCTAGCGAAAAAATGTGAGTGTGTGTGTGTGTGTGTGTGTGTGTGTGTGTGTGTGTGTGTGTGTGTGTGTGTGTGTGTGCGTGTGTATGTGTGTTATTTGTCTGTGCACATGTACGTGTGTGTGACTATTGACACAACCACTCTGTTTATTGCTATCTCTTGCTATGTTTATTGTTACAGTTATTGTTATTGTTACTGTTATTGTTATTGTTACGGGTTAGTATTATTTATTACATACATATCTGTTGTTGTCTTTCATGCTTTCGTAAAGCGCATTGGCGCACACACACACACACACACACACACACACACACACACATACACACACACACACACACATACACACATACACACACACATACACACACACATACACACACACATGTATGTGTTCGTGCTCTTATCGACCTACGTACGCTGTAAGAACGTTAGGAATGACATTCATGATAACAACAACATCTACAACATAATCAAATCATCACCTGTTCCCGTATTTGTTTGTTTGTTTGTCTGTTTGCTTATTTGCTTGTTTGCTTGTTCGTTTAGTTGCTTGTTTCTTTGTTTGTCTGTTTTTCTGTTTGTTTGTCTCTTTGTATGTTTGTCTGTTTGTCTGTCTGCTTGCTTGTTTGCGTGTTTGTTTGTTTCTCTGTCTGTCTCTTTTTTGTTTGTTTGTTTTTCTGTATGTTTGTTTGTTTGTTTGTTGTTTGTTTGTTTGTTTGGTGATTTTTCTGTCCAACTTTTGTGTGCGGACCAGAGAAGTCACGGATCGATGATGTCAGTGAGATTTTGACATCCCACGGAATTTCTCTTCTCTCCTCTCACTGAAGCGCTAAGAGGATCTGCCTACATATCGGTCCTAGATAGCGGACAATTGTCTACCTATTACTCATCAGGCAATTGTCCTTGACATGACCATGACCCGGATGTTTTCTACCTCTTGCAAGTTAAAAAAAATCCCCTATTATTCAAGTTCCCAGTGGATGAGAAACTAACAAAATGTTCAGGCCATTTTGGTAATATCCTGGGTTTTTTTTACATAGAAATTATAACAGAAAAAAAAAAAAAAGATTTTGTACATACTTGGGAGAGAGGAAGCATGGAATGGTTTAGCGGTTAGCCAGCCAGTAACTAAACTCGAGGTTCCGGGGTTCGATTTTTCCCTGTCCAGGCCTCGTCTTTTCTCCTCAGTTCGACTGGAAAATCGAATTTATCGTCTAGTCCTTCTGAAGGGAACATAAAACGAGTCTGACCCGTGTGCATTCTGGCATGCACACGGTAAAAGATCCCAAGACAATTGAAAATCGTCAAGAACAGGGCATTCTCCCATTGTCCTGGTTTAAAAATATTGGAGATACACGTTTTTTATTTCCTAAGTCCCTTCTCTTGGAGCCTGATTATCCTTCTTGACTTTCTGAAGTCTTGGTTAAAAATATGAGAGAAAGCAAGACAGTGATTGAAAGAGAAAGGTCAGTAACAGAGTGCCTGGGAAAGAGAAGAGAGAATATGTTGGAATACTGTGTGTGTGTGTGTGTGTGTGTGTGTGTGTGTGTGTGTGTGTGTGTATGTGTGTGTGTGTGTGTGTGTGTGTGTGTGTGTGTGTGTGTGTGTGTGTGTGTGTGTGTGTGTGTGTGTGTGTGTGTGTGAATATGAATGTGGATATGAATGTGAATGTGAACGTGAATATGAATATGAATATATGCATATGAATCATCATCATGTGCCCTGTCGCATGGCGTTGGCGATCATGGCCCTCTATACGAATCTATCCCTTCTCGCTGCGAGTGCATCTCCCACATTCTTTGTCCTCAGCCACTCTGCAAGTCCGTCCAACATTTTTTCCTGGGTCTACCTGGTGCTCTCTTTCCCTCCAGCTTGCCTGTTGTGACCAGGTTCAATAATTTCTCTTGCCTCATAAAACATCCTGTAAATGTTGCTTGTCTTTTCGTAATCTTCTTTATTAATGTTCTTGTGTCTGCCTCTTTCAAGACTGTCTCGTTTGTTTTCTTTGCTGTCCTTTGAACTATTTACATTCTTCTTTGAAACCACATTTCAGTTGCCTCAACCTTGTTCTGGCTTTGCTTGTTGACTGTCCACATCTCACAACCGTACGACAGTATCGGTTCTATATAACACCGAAGAACTCTCTTCCTGACGTTAATTGATAGGCACTTGTTGCTAAGAACGATTTTATACCGTCTGGAAAGCTGCTTTAGCGTGGCCAATTCTGCTGGCTATTTTTGATGTGCTTCTGCAGTCTGGTGAGATGACCATACCCAGATATTTAAACTGATCAAGCTGTCTCAATGTTGTGCCAGTAGCTGTTATTCTTTACATTAATGTGAATATGAGCGTGAATATGTACGTGGGCACAAACATGAATATCGATATTAAAAAGTTGAGTTCTTATGCTCTAAAAAATTAGGGTGGTAAAGTTTATATTTGCCGAAGGGTTTTGCAATAAATATGAATTTAAGCATGAATATGAATATGAACACGAATATGAATATCAATATTAAAAAAGTGAGTATTTATGCTCTGAAAAATGGAGTGGGAAAGTTTATGTTCGCCGAGGGGCTTCATCAGAAACATAATCTGCCGATCATCAAGGACAACAGTAGACTGTCACGACAATGAAAAGGTGTTTTCGATATTATCAGAAGTTCATGAGAAAGTACTGTTCACATAACTTCCTCGAAAAGTGCTGATTTTAGGCACTTATTTGTGTGTGACCTTGATACTGAGACCGTGTCCTCCACAGTTATGCATTTGCGACTCTTCAAAGGTTTATATCTTTGATTAACATTTTTTACAGATTCACGCATGAAGAGCTGAAAATCTTGTTCACATATTTTTTTGTCACAAAGAGACAGACAGATAGACAGACAGACACAGACAGAGGCAGACAGACACAGACAGACAGAGGCAGACAGACACAGACAGACACAGGCAGACACACAGACACACACATGTACACAAAACAAACAAACAAACAAATACACAAACACACAAACAAACAAACACACAAACCACAAACAAACATACACACAAACACCACACACACACACACACTTACACACACACACAGACATACACTTACACACACACACACACACACACACACACACACACACACACACACACACAACACACACAACAACACAAACACACGCACGCACGCACACACAACACACACACACACACACACACACACACACACACACACACACACACAAACCTACCTTCAGTCGATACGAAATGGTCCTCCTTAAGAAAAACGATAAAAGATGATAATGAAAAGTGATTCAGCCATGGATACTGTTATGGCCTTTGTAAAGAGCTTTCATCGCTACGGGAAGCCAGGGCTGTTTGGAGGCAGGACCAGAGACATTAATGGAGAGACAGGCATGTGACCGATTTTATCTATTTCTTTTGGTGATCACGGCTTTGCCTCGCTGAAGCATTCTCTCTCTTCATTTACCCACCTATGTCTCTCTCTGTCTTTCTCTCTGTCCCTCTCTGTCTCTCTGTCTCTTTGTCGCTCTGTCTCTTTGTCTCTCTGTCTCTCTGTCTCTGTCTGTCTGTCTGTCTCTCTCTCTCTCTCTCTCTCGGTCTGTCTGTCTGTCTGTCTTTGTCTCTGTATCTCTCTCTCTCTCGGTCGGTCGGTCTGTCTGTCTCTGTCTCTGTCTCTGTCTCTGTCTCTGTCTCTGTCTCTCTCTCTCTCTCTCTCTCGGTCTGTCTGTCTGTCTCTGTCTCTCTCTGTCTCTCTCTCTCTCGGTCTGTCGGTCTGTCTCTCTGTCTGTCTGTCTCTGTCTCTCTGTCTCTCTGTCGGTCTGTCTGTCTCTGTCTCTCTGTCTCTGTCTCTCTGTCTCTGTCTCTGTCTCTCTCTCTCTCTCTCTCTCTCTCTCTCTCTCTCTCTCTCTCTCTCTCTCTCTCTCTACTCGTATAACTATTCCCACTCCATGGATCATCGTTTCCACAATTTTTTTTCAGTATAATTAGATACAAAGACATACAATTGTCCTTTTCATTTGCACAGTAATACACATATCTGTCTCTGTGAATCCATTTGTGTCCAACATTTCACAAACAGCTATTTCTTCATTAACTACAGCTTCTGCCCCCATCTTTTGTGTTTGTGTTCAATGCTTCCTTTATATATTTTTTCTTTTCTTTTGTTTGTATATTTGTGTTTTATATTTTTTCTACAATACCTATTTATTTCATTTCTTCAGGTGGCAAGACAGGACGTGTGGCCGACAGGCACTCCGCTGACAACCAAACTCCATGGCTGCAGACAGGAGCTGGAAAAGACGGCTGCATTCATCGCCCGGACTCAGATGATTGTGTAGCAGCGTACGCCAAGAAGAAGAAGAAGAAGAAGAAGAAGAAGAAGAAGAAGAAGAAGAAGAAGAAGAAGAAGAAGATTTCTTCAGTTTTAAATGAATCTCACCTTTACGTCTTCGCTCTTATGTCTTGTGTAGAGTAGCAAAGGCACAACGTTGTAAGAAAGTATAGGAAGACAGGTCGAGTGGGGCCTAACGCTACAATCCTTGAGTAATAAAGTGTTCTGAAGTTTGAAAGGTCAAGGTCAAGGTCAAGTCTGGCACACACAATAGGCCAGTGCTCAGTATGCCTGGGGAGGAGTTTTTTTTAGTCGGGATGTGTGGGCTAGAAAACACCTGTTTCCATAACGATACGGCTAAGTGTGCAAAATAACAGCAAATGGCACAACCTTGACACAGGTTAATAAGTTCAAATACCTGGGAACGGTCATTTCATCAGACGGCAGATGCACATCGGAAATAGCTGGCAGAATCGGCCAAGCTAAAACAGCATTCAAGAAGATGACAAGCATTCTTACCAACAAATGCCTATCAATTAACCTCAGAAAGAGAGTCCTTGAATGTTATATAGAACCAATACTGTTGTACGGATGCGAGGCGTGGACAGTCAGAGCAGGATCGAGGCAGCTGAGATGTAGCTTCTCAGAAGAATGTTGAGAGTTCCATGGACAGCAAAGAAAACAAACGAGACATTCTTGATGGAGGCAGACACAAGTAGATCACTCATAAGGAAGATTAGGAAAAGACAAGCAACATTTATAGGCCATTTTATGAGGAAGGGGGATTTGGAGCACCTGGTGACAACGGGGATGCTGGAGGGAAAGAGAGCACCAGGTAGACCCAGGGAGAGAATGCTGAACGGAGTGGCTGGGGATGAGGAGGGTGGGGGAGATGCTGGGGGCAACGAGAGATAGAGATGGTTGGAAGTCTATGGTCGCCAACGCCATGCGGTAGGGCACCTGATGATGATGATGACGGCTAAGTGTACCGATAAGGCGTTAATTAACAAAGCATAGCTTCACTTTCAGTTTCAGTTTCTCAAGATGACGTCTCCGCCCTCGGAACGAATTCCATATGCACTAACGTCACAGGTGCCACGTGTATGGTGACCGTGGCACATGCCTTAAACCTGCGCATAAACCCATGAGCTGGCCAGCTCCTGAGGCCCTACCTAGACTATGTTTTACCTAGTCTATATTTTATACTGGGGTGGAGCAAAAACGGGTTTAAAGGAAATGTTGCCCAACTGAACAGTTTAGGCACTGGCCAACAATCGTGTTACTAACCACAACAAAAATGGACCATTGAATTCTATACCAAAGGAAATAAGAGGGAAGCAGGGATAATTTTTAAATATCAACTAAAGTAACATAACTCTTGAGAGTCACGGAGTTATCTCCCATGTAGAATTTCTCAAACCCAACACAGTTTGCGCTACCCATTCAGCTAGCCTAGACGCAGCCACAAAGTATAAAGTGGTAAGTAGGAATGTTCTGAGATTAGCACTTTATGCTTTGTGGTTGAGTCTATGCTAGCTGAATGGGTAGCGCAAACTGTGTTGGGTTTGAGAAATTCTACATGGGAGATAACTCCGTTACTCTCAAGAGTTATGTTACTTAGTTGATATTAAATTCTATGTTTATTTGTTTATCATGTAGGCATGATCTCAGCGGCAAAGGGATAAGGGGAAAACCAGCAATGACTGACCCCTACTCAATGTGGACTTGTTGCTTGCAGAATAAATGGTGATACTAAAGATGCCTATTAATGCCTATCAATTAACACCAGAAAGAGAGTCCTTGAATGTTATATAGAACCAATACTGTTGTACGGATGCGAGGCGTGGACAGTCAACAAGCAAAGCCAGAGCAAGATTGAGGCAGCTGAGATGTGGTTTCTCAGAAGAATGTTGAGATGTTCCATGGACAGCAAAGAAAACAAACGAGACAGTCTTGATGGAGGCAGACACAAGTAGATCACTCATAAGGAAGATTAGGAAAAGACAAGCAACATTTATAGGCCATTTTATGAGGAAGGAGGATTTGGAGCACCTGGTCACAACGGGAAAGCTGGAGGGAAAGAGAGCACCAGGTAGACCCAGGGAGAGAATGTTGGACGGACTTGTAGAGTGGCTGGGGATGAGGAGGGTGGGGGAGATGCTAGGGACAACGAGAGATAGAGATGGTTGGAAGTACATGGTCGCCAACGCCATGCGGCAGGGCACCTGATAATGATGATGATACTAAAGATTCTTTTCAACATCAGCAAACACCAAACCTGACTTTCTGAATAGCCTCAAAAGGTGTCTGAATGTCATGTGTCATAATTGTGAATTACACTGTGCCTATGATATGAATTTTTCACCACCACCAACTTCCTTCCCATTTTGGCCACAGAAGCTGGGAGAGTTTTTACTACGTTATGATGGAAACGACAATGAGGACAACACTTCTGATGCTATGGAGTTCCATCCAGCATTAAGAATGTATGATCGAATAAAAACACGAAAACAACATTTTTTTAGCTTTCGTAAAACACCATTTTTTTAGCTTTCGTAATAGAGAGACAGGCACGTGACCGATTTTATTTATTTCTTCTTCTTCTTCTTCCTCCTCCTCTTCTTCTTCTTCTTCTTCTTCTGTCTCTGTCTCTGTCTCTCTCTGATTAAGAATGTGTTACAGGGCTGCATTCTTTTCATATATGCTGGTGTCGACCAGACCTGAAAGACACAGACGTCGCAAATACGCGTACAACCACGGAGCGAGGTACCGATCTCTCTTTTTCTTGTCTCTGTTTGAAACTGAAAGTCAAGGAAGCTAGTTGTAGGGAAGAAATTTATTGTGGGTGTTATGAATATACTGCGAAGTATGAAACGTCAGCCTTCAGATATGTATGCCCTTAGGGTATGGTCATCCCTGTTGTGATCGGTGGTCAGTTTGTTGATGTAGCTGTGTGGGAAAATAACTCTGGACACTTCGTTGTTTATTACGAGATAAGATAGACTGGGAGAATTGGGAAAACCTTGCCCTCGACCGTACAGTCTGGCGTAAAAGAATCGAAACCGGATGTACCACTTCAGAAGTGTCTCGTATCCAATCTGCACAAGAAAAACGAGTTGCACGGAAAGCTAGGGCTGCAAACCCTTCAACCACAGTAACCTACCACAGATGTCCAACCTGTGGACGTTACTTCCGCGCCCGGATCGGATTGATGTCACCTCCGGACACACTGACTCAAAGCAACTTCATGAAGCCGTGGTCATTGTCGACGACGACAGACGAACACCTCGAGATAAGAAACCTCTCCTTTTAAAGGAAAAAAAGTCTCTGGAGAATGTTGTTGTTGTTGTTGTTGTTGTTCCATTTCGTTGCTTAAAGAAAAAATGTCTCTAAGAGATTTGTTGTTATTGTTGTCGTTGTTGATGTTCCGT
>JAPXFY010001184.1:22500-25000 GCA_030674185.1 Monoplex corrugatus
GGCTATTTCTCATGTGTTCTTGTTAGAGAATACTTTAGTCTGGTTGTAAGTTATGATGGCTCATTACCGTCAGATATTAATGTGGACCCCAGAATAATTCAGTTCAATTTCAATAACCTTTTTTACCATCAAATCAGATAATGCTGTACTGACTTTGTCTTCTTCTTGCATTCACCGTCTTTGACTTGCTCGGGTTACATTTAACGACGAATGTGGCTATTTCTTTTTTTTTTTCAGTTCCAGTTACTGGCGCCATGAAGTTTGTGCTTATTGTCCTCCTATGCTGCTTTACAGTATGTTTGACTGCACAAACAGGGGATGGGGTAAGTTGACTGCTGTACACTGTCAAAACGATGCAGACTTGGCGGTGCCTGTTTCTTTTTCCAAGTACCGTAACATGTGCGATCAGAACCACCGCTCATTTTCCTATAGAAGGAGAATGGGGAGGGGTAGTTATAAAAATCTGATCAGTCCTTTGTTGTTTTTTGTCTGTCTGTCTGTCTGTCTGTCTGTCTGTCTGTCTGTCTGTCTGCTTGTTTGTTTGTTTGTTTGTTTGTTTGTTTTCTGGTCAGTTGGGATACAATAACCTCTGCATTCAGAACTCGCTCATCAGGAGAGATAATTCATCCATGCATTCATTCCTATCATCATTATCGATACTGTCAAGGTATTATTAGACTAAAGACTCACAATACTTAGGCTTTCTTTAAACGCTTAACAGTTATCATCCAGCAATTAAATCAGTAAAACGTTCGAAGAATCACGTCTTCATTTTATTATCATGTCAACCCCCCCCCCCCCTCTCTCTCTCTCTCCTCTCTCTCTCTCTCATTCTCAAAAAATGAGAAGTTGCTCTTTTAGGTGTTGTTTAATCAGATGGAGATGATTATGTGCAATTGTAAGCTTGAAAAACTGTCAAACTGTCCTGTAACTGTTGTTTACTTTTTCGTAATCTTCTTCGTCAATGTTCTTTTTTGTCTTTGCTTCTTTCAAGACTGTCTCGTTTGTTTTCATTGCTTTCCATGGAACTATTAACATTCTTTTTAGAAAAAAAATTTCAGCTGCCTCAATCTTGTTCTGACTTTGATTCTTGATTGTCCAGGCTTCGCATTTGTATTACAGTATCGGTTCTATAGAACACTGATGAGCTCTCTTCCTTGTGTCAATTGATATGCATTTATAGGAAAGGACAGTTTTCATTTTCTTGAATGCTGTTTGAACTCGGCCAGTTCTGCTGGATAGTTCTGACGTGCATCTGTCGTCTGATGACATGACTGTTCCCAGATATTTAAACTTATCAACTTCTCTCTGTGTTGTGCCATTTGCTGTTATTTGGCATGAGGGGAGTTTTTTTTACTGGCCACTATAATTTCATGTTCTTACTGTTTAGCTCTAGCGTTTATTTCTGCTTTCTATTTCTATCATATTCACAAGATTGTGTAGGTCTTTTTCGTTTTCTGCAAACAGAATCATGTCATCTGCATAACAACGATATTTGTTTATCATTTTTCCTCCAACATTATTCCAGAGCATTCTTCTAGATTTCTCATGATAGTTTTGTTGAAAAGTGAAAACGAATCTTGTGACAGAGCACATCCCTGTTTAATCCCCTTTTTGATATTTTGAAATGAACTTACACAGTTTCTTGTCTTATTGCTGCTGTTTGTTCCCAATATATTCTATATTATTCTTAGACCTTTTCCATCAATATTGAGTTTTTCCAGCTGGTTGATCAATTCTTCGTGTCTTACCTGATCAAAAGCCTAAACAAAATCAACAAAGCCTTTCCCTTCAGCAAATCCACATTGTTTTCTGGTTTGATTCTATTACTTGTCCTCATCGTGATCATTTTTAATAGAATCTTTCTCATATGATCCATCAAGCTAACTGTACGATGCAGTTTGCATTCGAAAGTTCCTGCATTTTTTGGAAGTGCAATAAAAATTGACTTTGACCTGTCTTTAGGGACTGTTCCGGTGTCATAAATTTCATTAGAACTGCTACTTTTTCCATACCAAATTCATTTAGAGTCTCAATCATTTCTATTGTGATATTGTTTGGTCCTGGGGCTTTTCCTTGTTTCATCCTTACCTTTGCTCCTCTAACTTCGTTTTTCATTACTGTTGGTCCTTCAAAATTCTGTTTTAATGAAGTATTCCTCCCATCGAAGGCCTTGCAAGCTATCTATCTATCTATCTATCTATCTATCTATCTATCTATCTATCTATCTATCTATCTATCTGTCTGTCTGTCTGTCTATCTATCTATCTATCTATCTATCTATCTGTCTGTCTATCTATCTATCTATTTATCTATCTATCTATATTTCTATCTATCTATCTATTTATCTATCTATCTATCTATCTGTCTGTCTGTCTATCTATCTATCTATCTATCTATCTGTCTGTCTGTCTATCTATCTATCTATCTATCTATCTGTCTGTCTATCTATATATCTATCTATCTGTCTATCTATCTTTCTATCTATCTATCTATCTAT
>JAPXFY010001184.1:30000-32500 GCA_030674185.1 Monoplex corrugatus
CTCAGGAACTTCTGACATTATTTTCGGTCTGTTTTCACGTTTGTGTCAGTTTTCCCTTTTCCTCGTTTCACGATTAGTTTTAATCTATCTGATGCTTCTTAAAGTTTACAGTTTCAGTTTCAGTTTCACAAGATGACTTCTCCGCGGTCGGAATGAATATTCCATATGCACTAACGTCACAGGTGCCATGTGTATGGTGATCATGGCACAAGCCTTAAACCTGCACATGTGTATGGTGATCGTGGCACAAGCCTTAAACCTGCACATGTGTATGGTGCTCGTGGCACAAGCCTTAAACCTGCACATAAACCCATGAGCTGGCCAGGTCCTGAGGTCTTGCCTAGCTTATGTGTCACCTAGTCTATATTTGTTCATACTAGTATCGTAAAGGTAAGAGGCTGGAACTAAACAGCAGGAAGACTGAAGTCATGGTGATCAGTAAAAAACATGAAATCCCCACATGCAAAATAACAGCAAATGGCACAACCTTGACACAGGTTGATAAATTCAAATACCTGGGAACGATCATTTCATCAGACGGCAGATGCACATCAGAAATAGCTGGCAGAATCGGCCAAGCCAAAACAGCATTCAAGAAGATGACAAGCATTCTTACCAACAAATGCCTATCAACTAACATCAGGAAGAGAGTTCTTGAATGATATATAGAACCAATACTGTTGTACGGATGCGAGGTGTGGACAGTCAACAAACAAAGCCAGAACAAGATTGAGGCAGCCGAGATGTGGTTTCTCAGAAGAATGTTGGGAGTTCCATGGACAGCAAAGAAATCAAACGAGACAGTCTTGATGGAGGCAGACACAAGTAGATCACTCATAAGGAAGATTAGGAAAAAACAGGCAACATTTATAGGCCATTTTATGAGGAAGGGGGATTTGGAGCACCTGGTCACAATGGGAAAGCTGGAGGGAAAGAGAGCACCAGGTAGACCCAGGGAGAAAATGCTGGACGGACTTGCAGAGTGGCTGGGGACGAGGAGGGTGGGGGAGATGCTAGGGGCAACGAGAGATAGAGGCAGATGGAAGTCCATGATCGCCAACGCCATGCGGCAGGGCACCTGATGATGATGATGATGATGATGATGATGATGATGATGATGATGATGATGATGATGATGATGATGATGATGATGAGTATCGTATCAGTCTACCATTGGAACAATCTATATTACAATATGTAAATGACACATGTATCTGTGTATCTTATCTTCACAGAAAAGAACGAGATCACAGTGAACTTGAAAAGCAGACAACCTAGATTTTCTTACATTTTTATTAAAGGAAAATAAGATAAATAGATGTCTTGATCGTTATCTTTTCATTTCAGACAGCTTGGTAAGTTTAAATATCTGGGAACGATCTCACCTGACGGCAGACGCACATCAAAAATAGCCAGCAGAGTCGGCCAAGCTGAAACAGCATTCAAGAAGATGAAAGGCATTCTTATCAACAAATGCGCCTATCAATTAACATCAGGAAGAGAGTTCTTGAATGTTATATAGAACCGATAATGTTATACAGTTGTGAGGCATGGACAGTCAACAAGCAAACCCAGAGCAAGATTGAGGCAGCCGAGATGTGGTTTCTAAGAAGAATGTTGAGAGTTCCATGGACAGCAAAGAAAACAAAACGAGACAGTCTTGATGGAGGCAGACACAAGAAGATCATTCATAAGGAAGATTAGGGAAAGACAGGCAACATTTATAGGCCATTTTTATAAGGAAAGGGAAATTAGAGCACTTGGTCAGAACAGGAAAGATGGAAGGAAAGAAAGCACACCCATGGAAAAAATATTGGACGGACTTGCAGGGTGGCTGAGGACGGAGAGGGTGGAAGATGTGCTTGCGGCAACAAGGGATAGATCCATATGGAGGGCCATGATCGCCAACGCTATGCGGCAGGGTACTTGATGATGATAAGTCGTTGATTTGTATCTGCTTCACGTGAGTCGGCCTTTGCCTCTCATGTTCTTACGAAGCGCATAGGACTCTTTATGGCTTTCTTTTTCAGGTGGGGCGCTGGCCATGTACTCATTGTTGTTATTATTGTCGTTTTCTTGCTTCCAGGGACTGGTGGCTCTTAAACCTCTACACAGCAGATATTGTTTTATAGGGCCTGTGTTCGCTGACTTTAACACAACCGTAAACGAACTGAACAACAGAAATGGCGTGAGTAAACTCGTACAACTTCAGGTATAGAAGGTGGCTGTTTGCTTGTTTGTATGGTTGAGGTTTTGTTCGTTCGTTCGTTCTTTGATTTAACGTCTTTTCACTATGAGTGATATTAGACGGGGGCAAAAAAATGGAGGATGAGAGTTGGGCGGGTTGTATTGGGGGCTGAGGGGAGACAGAGTAAGAGACATGAGTAGATGGGAAAATAGAAAAATGGAACAAGAACTTAACACTACTCGTAACAATTAACACTAACAATTAACATCAACAATGTGAAGGGAAAATTTAACGCTAAAATACAAACTTCAT
>JAPXFY010001185.1:10000-17500 GCA_030674185.1 Monoplex corrugatus
GTGATGGTGTCAGCTTACTGTTTCCATCATTGTGGTGGTGTCAGCTTACTGTTTTCTATCATTGTGGTGGTGTCAGCTTACTGTTTCCATCATTTGGATGGTGTCAGCTTATTGTTTTTCATCATTGTGTGGTGTCAGCTTACTGTTTCCATCATTGTGGTGGTGTCAGCTTACTGTTTCCATCATATGATGTGTGTCAGCTTATTGTTTTTATCTTGTGGTGGTGTCATCTTACTGTTTCCATCATTCTGTGGTGTCAGCTTACTGTTTCCATCATTCTGTGGTGTCAGCTTATGTTTTATCATTGTGGTGGTGTCAGCTTACTGTTTCCATCATTTGTGGTGTCACTTATGTTTCCATCATTGTGTGGTGTCAGCTTACTGTTTCCATCATTTGATGGTGTCAGCTTATGTTTCCATCATTGTGGTGGTGTCACTTACTGTTTACATCATTCTGGTGGTGTCAGCTTATTGTTTTATCATTGTGGTGGTGTCAGCTTAGTGTTTCCATCATTGTGGTGGTGTCATCTTACTGTTTCCGTCATTCTGGTGGTGTCAGCTTATTGTTTCCATCATTTGGTGGTGTCAGCTTATGTTTCCATCACTGATGGTGTTCAGCTTATTGTTTCATTCATTGTGGTGGTGTCAGCTTATTGTTTCCATCATTGTGGTGGTGTCAGCTTATTGTTTCCATCATTGTGGTGGTGTCAGTTATGTTTCCATCATTCTGTGGTGTCAGCTTATTGTTTCACTTCATTGTGGTGGTGTCAGCTTATTGTTTCCATCATTCTGGTGGTGTCAGCTTATTTTTCCATCATTGTGGTGGTGTCAGCTGATTGTTTCCATCATTCTGGTGGTGTCACTTTATTTTCCATCATTGTGGTGGTGTCAGCTTATTGTTTCCATCATTCTGGTGGTGTCACTTGTATTTCCATCATTGTGGTGGTGCCAGCTTATTGTTTCCATCATTCTGGTGGTGTCACCTTGCTATTTCCATCATTGTGGTGGTGTCAGCTTAGTGTTTTCATAATTAATAATAATAATAATATATTTTATTTATATAGCGCAAAATCTTGATAAAATCAAATCTAAGCGCTGGTGGTGTCACATTACTATTTCCATCATTCTGGTGTGTCAGCTTATTGTTTCCATCATTCTGGTGGTGTCAGCTTATTGTTTCCATCATTATGGTGGTGTCAGCTTATTGTTTCCAATGAAAAAAACAAAAACAAAGCGAAACCAAAAACGCAAGACTTTTTCCGGGTTTTGTTCGTTTGTTTGTTTTTTCTTTCTTTCTCTCTGTCTTTCTGTGTTCGTTTTTCCTTTTTGTTTCTTTGTTTCTTTGTTTCTTTGTTTGTTTCCATCTGATGTGTTTGTTTGTGTTTGTTTGTTGATGTTGTTGTTTCGGGGGTTTTCTTCTTTTGTTTGTTTGTTTGTTTCTTTCTTTCTTTGTTCATGTTTGTGTTGTTGTTTTCTTCAGCGTGAGAATGTAAAGCTATATTTAGACAGTATTTACTAAATTAAGCAACAGCTTCGTATCTTAGCAGGTGTTCCGGTGAAATCTGACATGATATATGACATTCAAAGATAACAATATAGGTTACAAGTACTTCTGTCCGTCTTAGATGTCTAAATGTTCAATGACTCTTGTGGTGTCAGCTTCATCATCATCATCAGGTACCCTGCGCATGGCAATGGCGATCATGGACTTCCAGCCATCTCTATCTCTCGTTGTCCCTAGCATCTCCCCCACCCTCCTCATCCCCAGCCACTCTATAAGTCCGTCCAGCATTCACTCCCTGAGCCTACCCGGTGCTCTCTTTCCCTCCAGCTTTCCCGTTGTGACCAGGTGCTCCAAATCCCTCTTCCTCATAAAATGGCCTTTAAATGTTGCTTGTCTTTTCCTAATCTTCCTTATGAGTGATCTACTTGTGTCTGCCTCCATTTAGACTGTCTCGTTTGTTTTCTTCGCTGTCCATGGAACTCTCAACATTCTTCTGAGAAACCACATCTCGGCTGCCTCAATCTTGCTCTGGCTTTGCTTGTTGACTGTCCACGCCTCGCATCCGTACAACAGTATTGGTTCTATATAACATTCAAGGACTCTGTTTCTGATGTTAATTGATAGACATTTGTTGGTAAGAATGCTTGTCATCTTCTTGAATGCTGTTTTGGCTTGTCTGATTCTGCCAGCTATTTCCGATGTGCATCTGCCGTCTGATGAAATGACCGTTCCCAGGTATTTCAATTTATTAACCTGTGTCAAGGTTGTGGCATTTGCTGTTATTTTGCATGAGGGGATTTCATGTTTTTTACTGATCACCATGACTTCAGTCTTCCTGCTGTTTAGTTCCAACCCCTTACCTTAGCTTTCTATTTCTAGTATATTCACAAGGTTTTGTAGGTCTCTTTCATTTTCTGCAGTTAGCACGGTGTCATCTGCGTACTGGTGTCAGCTTAGTATTTCATATTCCTATTCAGCCACTCTCTTTCGTTCCTTCCCAGTTTCAAGACCTTGCCAGCGCTTGGGTATTTGAGCAAGCTCAAGATCTCTGACAGATAATTACCGACAGATTTGGATAGAGCGCAAATGGACTTGTCTGCCTGGTGATGAATCGCTCTTGAACAAAGTCCACAATTTTCAGACATATATCGAGAAAATCAGCAGACAACCAATAGCATGTAAACGTCATTTGTTGTTGTTGTTGTTGTTTAGTTTGTTGTTGTTTTTTTGTTTGTTTGTTTGTTTGTTTGTTTGTTTGTTTATTTTGGGGATGTTATAAAAAACTTTTTGTTCACTTTTTGCTCCACATCAAACGGACACCTAACATTCGATATGGCATCAGAAAAACACGACAAAAAGTCATTGACATATAAAAAGACATGGCCGACATGCGAACTTCATACAATATACAGACATAATGACATTTTATACGATTGAGGTTCAACAATCAACATCAAGATCTAAGCAGATGTCGACATCATCTTATGATTTCTTTTTCTCAAACTGTCTTTTTGCTGTATGACAATCAAACATTAACAACCAATGTGGTATTCTGCTTCTTCTCCTTCTTCTCCTTCTTCTCCTTCTTCTTCTCTCTTCTTCTGCTCTCTTCTGCTTCTTCTGCTTCTTCTGCTTCTTCTCGCTTCTTCTCCTTCTTCTCCTTCTTCTTCTTCTTCTTCTTCTTCTTCTTCTTCTTCTTCTTCTTCTTCTTCTTCTTTCTTCTTCTCTCTCTTCTTCTTCCTTCCTTCCTTCCTCTCTCCTCCTCCTTCCTTCTTCTTCTTCTTCTTCTTCTTCTTCTTCTTCTTCTTCTTCTTCTTCTTCTTCTTCTTCTTCTTCTTCTTCTTCTTCTTCTTCTTCTTCTTCTTCTTCTTCTTCTTCTTCTTCTTCTTCTTCAGCAGACTAGAGCTCCTACCAGCACCCCCAGTCTAAGTATATAAAGTTATTAAACCTGCCTACATAATAGACGGAGCGCATCCTAGCGTGTATTTATTTTCGTTCTGTATCCTGCCTTCAAGGCAAACATACTGTGTCTCTGGGGAGCTAAGGAGAGAACGTGGAACAAGTACAGGTGAAAATGATGTGGAAGGTCGAAATAAAAAAGAGTCGGATGATCATCATCATCATCATCATCATCAGAGAACATTGTAGGATAGAGAAACCCCTAACTACCTAAAAGCTACTTGGATAGCCGTTGTGGTTTCAAAACAGGTGGGGACCTTAATTTCTACACCCACAGTATCCCATTGCGGTAAACAACATTATAGGCGATCCTCTTCTATTGCTATGCCAGTTTTAGTTTTAGACAAGGTAGATCACTCTTGTTTGTTTGTTCGTTGAAAGACGTCTTTGACACACTTTTGTTTATGTCTTTTCACCTTGCTTTCCATTTCATGTTTTTATCATAGTACTCAAAAGTCAGGTCAGACAAATAGGTCTGCTACTGGCAAGCTGTAGCCCAGTACTACCTGTCACAGCAGGAGACTTGGAGAGGGGATTGGCGCCACCAAGGATTAACCTAAGCCCACAGAAAAGATATGAGAGACACTATAGCCAACAACATACCGGATCGGTCGGGGCCCGGGTTACAAACGACCGCGCTTACCACTGACAAGCACCAGGGTGGAAGTGAAAAGTCAGCTACTGGGGCAAAGACATCATTCAAACTGCCAACGGAAAAAGCTACCATTGGAACCTGGAATGTCCGTACACTCCATCAGTGCGGCAAAGTAAAAGAACTAGAACACGAGCTGAGACGCTACCAATGGGACATTGTGGGTATATCGGAAGTAAGATGGACAGGCTTCGGAGAAGCAATCACAGAGGAAGGACACAAGATGTGGTACAGTGGCGAAGAGTCACTGCATGAAAATGGCGTAGCTTTCATCGTACGCAAAGAAGTCATTGGATGCATCATGAGCTGCACGCCTGTCAACAGCAGAATCATCAGCATTCGGGTGTCAGCCAAACCAAAGAACATCACCATCATACAAGTGTATGCTCCAACTACCAGCCACGAAGACCAGGTGGTTGAAGAATTCTATGAGAAAATAGAAGACACCATCGGAAAAGCCCCCAGGAAAGACATCATCATAGTTCAGGGGGACTTCAACGCCAAAGTCGGCCCAGATGCCTACAAAACGCTGGAACATGGGCATTTGGCACAGGGGAAACTAATGACAAGGGACTTCGCCTTCTGGAGTTTGCCTGCACCCAACGGCTCACCATTGCCAACACCCTCTACCCCCACAAACTGTCAAGAAGAACAACCTGGCATGCGCCGAACGGAAAGACTCACAACCAGATCGACTTTGTCCTCATACCGCGGCGCTTCAAATCAAGCATTAATAAAGCAAAGACGAGGACATACCCTGGAGCTGATATAGGCAGCGACCACGACCTCGTGCTGCTCACAATGAAGATCAAATTGAAAAAGAAGTACCAAGCTGCGCAGCCACGCATCAAGTTTGACCTGGAAAAGCTAAAAGATCCAGAGATAGAAGAGGCATTCCAGGCACAGCTCGGGGGGCGGTTTGCGGCACTCAACTTCCTGGACAGCGACATCAACGACCTCACAAACAACTTTGGTGAGGCAGTCCGCGAAACAGCAGAGGAGGTACTGGGGCGACAGAGGAAGAAACACCAAGCATGGATCTCAAATGATATCCTTGACCTCTGCGACAACAGAAGATCACTGAAGAAGACGAAAAAATCCAGCCCTGAAGAAGCCGCACAGTATCGTAAAACCAACAACCTTGTAAAGAAGAAAATGATTGAAGCCAAAGAACAATGGATCAACAACCAGTGTGAGAACATCGAGAAAGGCATGAAAAAAGGAAACAGCAAACATGCCTTCACCACACTGAAAAACCTTACCAAGACGCAGCAAAACAAATCGTCAATCATCGAGGATACCTCAGGCGAGCTGCTGACAGAAAGCTCCGCTGTTCTGAACAGATGGACGCAGTACTGCCAAGAACTATACAACTACCCAATACAGCCAGATGACAGTTTGTTTCAGGGGGACTCAACACCATTGAGGGAATCCTCACCGCTACCAGTGATGAGAGAAGAAGTGGAAGAAGCCATCCGCAGCCTACCAGCAGGGAAATCACCTGGAGCAGACAATATCCCAGCAGAGCTGCTCAAACATGGAGGGAATGATTTGGTCACTCGTGTAACATCGATTTGTCAGAAGATCTGGGAGACAAAACAGAGGCCCACAGAATGGACTCAATCACTCATCATCCCCCTGCCCAAAAAGGGAAATATGCGCCAATGCCAGAACTACAGAACAATAAGTCTCATTAGCCACACCAGCAAGATCATGCTCAGAGTCATATTGAATCGACTGAAGAAAGAAGCGGAAGAACACCTTGCGGAAGAACAAGCTGGATTTAGGGCGGGCAGAAGCACAGTAGAACAGATCTTCACCTGCCGGATAATGATGGAGAAACATCTGCAGCATCAGAGAGACCTGTTCCACAACTTCATAGACTTTAAAAAAGCATTCGACAGGGTGTGGCATAAGGGTTTGTGGCAGGTGCTAAGAAAGTTTGGCATAGAGGAAGGTCTCGTCCAAACCATCCAGGCGCTGTATAACACTGCCAACAGCGCAGTTCTCCTCAACAACCAGATAGGGGACTACTTCAAGACCACAGTTGGAGTCCGTCAAGGCTGCCTACTCTCTCCCGTGCTGTTCAATCTCTTCCTGGAGAACATCATGCGTGAAGCCCTCCATGACTTCCACTCCACTGTCTCCATCGGAGGAAGAACCATCAACAACCTGAGGTTCGCAGATGACATCGACCTGATGGGAGGCAGCAACGAAGAACTACAAGACCTGACCATGAGACTGGAAGAAAGTGCAGGTGCACACGGAATGGAAGTGAGCACAGAAAAAAGCAAAGTCCTGGTCAACAGCACAACCAACACCCATGCTGAAATCTATATGAACGGGCAACAGCTTGAAGAAGTGGATGCTTTCAAATACCTTGGCGCCACTCTCACCAAAGACGGTCGCTCTACAACAGAAATCAAGACCAGACTAGCGATCGCAACAGCAGCAATGGTAAAGCTAAACAAGATCTGGAAGAGCAGAGAGATCGGCTTTCCATCGAAGATGAAGCTGTACAAGTCCCTGGTGCTCCCCATCCTGCTGTATGGATGCGAGAGCTGGACCATGACAGCAGAGACCACCAAGAGAATCCAGACGTTTGAAACTAAATGCTTCAGGCGCTTGCTCGGGATTCTTGGCAAGATCGGAAGACAAACGACTTTGTGTGGAGCCAAATAACAACACTCGCAGGCCCACAAGAACCCCTCCTGGCAACAGTCAAGAACAGGAAGCTGTCGTGGTTCGGGCATGTCACACGCCACAACTCACTGCCCAAAACGGTCCTCCAGGGTACACTGGGAGGCGGCAGACGGAGGGGACGACAAGCCAAATGCTGGATGGACAACATCAAAGAATGGACCAGGTTGGATGGCCCCACGCTGGTGCGACAGGCGGAGGACAGGACCGGTTGGCGACGGCTGGCTTCAAGAGTGTCTCTCATCTCTCCTCTACGCCCATCACGGGCAGGAGAATGATGATGATGATGATGATGACTCAAAAGTCGGTTAAAAGAGCGTTTGCAATTGTTTGCATGTGTGCGTGCGAACTCTTTGTGTGTGTGGTGTGTGTGTGTGTGTGTGTGTGTGTGTGTGTGTGTGTGTGTGTGTGTGTGTGTGTGTGTGTGTGTGTGTGTCGTGTGTCGTCGTTATTTCTTTAAGTCTTCACAATGTGCTTTAAGATGTGCGTGTGTGTGTGCGTTGTGTGTGTGTGCTTGTTGGTGTGTGGGGTGTGTGTGTGTGTGTGTGTGTGTGTGTGTGTGTGTGTGTGTGTGTGTGAAGAACCAGTGCACGCACTCTCCTTATCTTTCATTCCGCGACAGCTGAAAAAAGTAACCATTTCTTTTCCTTATCATCTTCTTCTTCTCCCCCCCCCCCCCCCACACT
>JAPXFY010001185.1:20000-37500 GCA_030674185.1 Monoplex corrugatus
ATGTGATAGTGTTTCTGTTAGTGTTCTTCTCTTCTGTCAAATTAATCTATGTGATAGTGTTTCTGTTAGTGTACTTCTCTTCTGTCAAAGGAATCTATGTGATAGCGTTTCTGTTAGTGTTCTTCTCTTCTGTCAAAGGAATCTATGTGATAGCTTTTCTGTTAGTGTTCTTCTCTTCTGTCAAATGGAATCTATGTGATAGTTTTCTGTTAGTGTTCTTCTCTTCTGTCAAATGAATCTATGTGATAGTGTTTCTGTTAGTGTTCTTCTCTTCTGTCAAAGGAATCTATGTGATAGCTTTTGTAGGTCTTCTCTTCTGTAAAGGATAGTATGCTTTCTGTTAGTACTTTCTTGTCAAAGGAATCTATGTGATAGCGTTTCTGTTAGTGTACTTCTCTTCTGTCAAAGGAATCTATGTGATAGCGTTTCTGTTAGTGTACTTTTCTTATGTCTAAAGACTTTATGTGATTGGTTTTCTTTTTGTGTATTTTTCGTCTCTCACAGTAATCTGTGTGATATTGTATCTATCTTATTCAGCACAGTGTGGGAGAATCAGATCGTTTTTATGACCTGCACTAATAGGCGTAACAAGAATGTAGTATTCTGACTAATTTACATTGAATACTGACATCTCAGTTGCTCCATTCTAATATTTTGCTGTTCGTTCTTTTCATTACGCTTACACAAATGTGCTGAATATGTTCTGCCCTAGTGTTTGTTTCAAAATGTATGTCCGATATTTTCATCTTGTTTACTGTCTGAGATGAATAATTTTATTCCTCTGCCTGTTCTCCCCTCTTCTCTCTCTCTCTCTCTCTCTCTCTCTCCTCTCTCTCTCTCTCTCTCTCTCTCTCTCTCTCTTCCTTTCTTTCTTTCTTTCTTTTGTTTCCTGTGCGTTCAACTTTAACCTGGAATATTTTTCTTATGAAGTGAACATGTCTGCCAATTTGAAGATGCCTTCTTTTTCAGTATAATGTCAGCCCTTTGTTTGATTTTCAATCGGATGCTCCAATATTACCCACAAACAATTCTTCAATTCCTCTAACTGAGCTGATTTAACACGTCATAGCTGAGACGTCCACTACGGAATCTGTCTGAATGAAGAAACATCAATGGTCATTGGTCTACGTAAAGAACAAACTGATGTCAACAGAAGCAAAACTTGAAAGCTGACTCAAAACCCACACGATTGCCAAGATATTGTCGTTCAGTGGTGCTGTATCTTTTGTCTCGTTCAAGACATTGTTGACTGATAGAAACCATTAGTTGTAGTCAGTCCTGAAAATGGTGTTGTAGTGCAGCTCTAGATCCTGACCTACTGGCCTATGTACGCACAATTTATGGCTAAGAGAGATTTGGAAGCGGCAGTGCCGAATATGATGCCAGCACGTTTTTAAATTTTCTGAAACTACGACCACACTCTTCTGTCCACACAATATGTTTGTAAGCAGAATGTGTGTGAGATGTGAAAGAGAAACCACCAGCAAAGCAATTCCAGGAGCAATCATAATGTAATAGTCAGCCTAGAAATTTTCAAAATCGTTTTGATTTTATTTTGAAAAGTCAGCCTAGAATTAAAAAAAAATCTGTTTCACTTTGTCTTGTTGTGTTTTCAGAACAACTTGAGTGAGTACACGACCCAAGAACTCTAGTTCTTGAAATCTAGCACAGTCCTCAGATGGATGCACTGTCAACCCACATTCCGCAACCTTCGCAAATACACCTGTTATATGATCCATATGAGCCAGCCAGCTTGATCTTGACACTAAATGCTGACCACAAATATAAAAAACAACAATAATAAAAAGTGGGAAGTATGAATGTAAAGGAAGTTCACGCATCATTCTTAAGAATATTGCTGGAGCAGTGACTAACCCAAAAGGCACTCTGGTCCATTGAAAAACATTTTATGGGGAGTTAAAAAGTACATGTACTGTCTTGGGTTTATCAGCTTCCTTAATTGGAATTTTTCGGTATCCTTTTGAAAGATCATTCTTTGAAAACTAACCATTCCTTTACAGTTGGCAAAGAAAATAATCGTCCACATTAGTAATGGATTCTGTATCAGCAATACGTATTCGTTCAATAAACAAATATCAATACAAAATCTAACAAAACCATTCTTCTTTTTCAATCGAACAATTAAAGACTGAATTGGCTTAGTGCAATCCAACGTAAGCGTTGCCTGGATTTCTTTATCAACAATTTCCTTTGACGCAAAAGGTAAAGTTAAGGTTTCAAATAAATGAATAGATTCGTCTATGTAACATTAAATACTGCTTTGAGCAGCACTCGGTTCCACTGTGAAAGGATGCGAGAAAGTTGAGCATATCTTCCCTAATTCTCTGCCTTTTACCTCAGCCACGTCTGGCCAAATGCCATTCATCATGGTTCACTCATCAGGAGGCCACATGTTCACGCACGTCAACATCATCATCATGTGCCACGGTCTAGTTGTACAATTATTTCCTACACAGTCGAGCAATCTCCCCATAACCAGGAAGCTTGCACACTAAATTTTCATTCCTCTTGTACAATGACTTGTTACTGTAAAATGAAACATGGTTTGATGTCAGTCAGGAATCTAGTGCAGAATCATGTAGCAGACATTGAGCGATTCTGCCATTCAATCTACCTAGAATATGTGTGGTCTTCTTCTCGTTCTGAAACCCAAGCGTGTGGTGCTGTAAGCTTGAAGGGCTGACTGGTTGACTTGCGTCCTGTGTGGTGCTGTAAGCTTGAAGGGCTGGCTGGTTGACTGGTGTCTTGTGTGGTGCTGTAAGCTTGAAGGGCTGGCTGGTTGACTGGTGTCATGTGTGGTGCTGTAGACTTGAAGCACTGGCTGGTTGACTGGCATACTGTGTAGTGCTGTAGGCTTGCAGGGCCGGCTGGTTGACTGGAGTCCTGGTCAGGTGGCCAAATCACCTGATCCACTGATGTGCGATGTAATGATTTACAGGTGATGTTCCAAACATCTCTCAGATCTCTCCTTTTCTAATAACGACTCTTCTGATTTAGCCTGTCGTTCGTTTGAGACATGTCATCAAAGAACAAAAGAACAAAAAAAAAGAAATGGAGTAAGCTTCACCTCTAAATAAGCATACAGCGTGTGTGCATTCATTATCAATTGTTTCATCCATTTGTGTATTAATTACATTAACCAAAGACCACAATAAAAAAGAACAATATCTATTTTACTAGTTTTTTTGGGGGTGGGCTGTTGTTTAAGTCGCTTGTATCATAGGGTTAGGCCGACTGGGAGACTAAAATGCTGAAAAAAGAAGGAATGTCAGCCAGGAATGTATGGGTCAGTGGATAACACACACACACACACACACACACACACACACACACACACACACACACACACACACACACACACACACACACACACACACACACACACACACACACCTTTGATGCCAGAAAGCTGGGTTTGATTTCTTGTTGGACAAGGACTTTTCTTCCCATGTTTCTGCCTAAGACCTTGAGTGACGGCCTGGACGCTTGTCCTTAAAATGAACTAATAAACCAATGTCCCATGCATAGCAAGGTCTAAGCTGGTGTTAAAGATCACACGAAAAATAAGAGTGCTATCTCTGGGAAAATTCTATAAAAAAGAATTCGAATTCATATTCAAAGGAACAATAGAGCAGTCTATATTTCAAACAGGAAACTTCCATTGCAACAAAAAAGAGAAATTACTAACATATAAACAACAAAAACATAATCCACTTAAATCCACCTGTTTCTGATGTGTTGAAATGAGCAATTTTGATATTTTAAGATATTTTTTTCAAAATTTAAAGAACGTTTCTTAAATAGATTACGACCTTGTCATCTGAGTGTCAACTTTACCATGTGTTGTCTTGTTCATGTCTACCTTCCTCAGATGACTACTGTCTTGATAATGAGCAGCCAGCTCAACAACATCTTCCTTTGCCAGTAAACCCAAGTTAAAACACTTACGTACGTGTTCCAGCATCTTCTCACTGGGCCACGTACGCATTTGGAGATGTGTGTGCATTATGATCTTTTCAATTCGTTTCTGTTCCACGTGTCTGGCTCGTCTCTCCAACAACATATTCAACGTGTACAGAAAGGGGTTGAGTGCAGAGTTAAGAGGCAAGACAAAGACGGCTGCCCAGACGTTAACATGGTCTGAGATGTGTGTGCCTTGGGCAGCCAGTAGTCCCATCAGGCCGATAGGGAACCAGCAGCAGAAATCAGAGACTACAATCAAAAGCAAACGCCTTGCAATAGCAATCTCCTGATTCCGGCTGTCTTTCTGTAAACCTCTTGATGATTGGCGGATTGTATGATAGATAAACACCTGACCGACTCCAATGATAGAGGAAATGATAAAGTTAAGAATGATAAAGACACCAAAGGCGTACTGCTGACCAGCAAACTGACGTTGAGTAATGGGTAAAGGCACACAGATGCTGTTCTGACTGTAAAACATCCAGTGAGTCATGAAGAGGGGCAAGGTGGCCAGCCCAATAGCAGTCCCCCAAGCAGTACAACAGACCACAATGCTGACAGTTTTGACAGACGGAGATGTAAGTTGAATGGAAATCGAAGCAACAGAAAGCGATCCAATGTAATGAGACAGATAACAAAAGCTGACATTTCACTGGACACTATGGCCAAAACCCCTGCAAGTTTACATAACGTAGTGTGTCTCCACTGTTCATCTTTGAAGACGTAGATACCCCTGAAGGTCATGTCTGCCACTCCAATCATTACCATGTAAACTCCCATTAGGAAATCAGAAGCACTGAGGTTGATGACCATGACTTTGTAAGCCAGAGAGGTCCCCTGTTGTTCTATGAATGTCCTATAGACCCACACCCCTACATTGCCTACCACAGCCATAGTAGACAAAATCCAGAGGATCACACGTAGAAAGTCAGACTTCAGAAGGTCACTACATGACGACAGCTCGTCCACAGGGGCATGACATTCGGCCAGCTGTGCCATATGGAAATGATGGCAGCACAACTTGAGATTGTCAGTGTATAATACCTGTATAGACTTGCCAAACACTTTGGTTTGCACTGTGTCCACTGGGTTGTGACGAATATCTAAAACTGATATCTTTGTGGACCCTGTTAATCCCTTAGTTGTGATCGTGTCTAGTCCCATGTCCATCATCACCAGACTCTGTAATTTCATAAAAGCAGCTGTGCGCACAAAGTTGGAAAAAGCAGGATCCATCAGTTTGGACAAGGGGTTAAAGGACAGATTGAGATGTAACAACTCAGAGAGATGGCTAAGTTTCAAAAAGTCAAAACTGTGGATAGCGTTATGACTGACATCCAGAATACGGAGTTGGCTTAAAGAGCTGATCTTCACTTCCATCATGTCACAGGAAGATAGGTTCAGATATTGAAGATAAGTCAGGTGTTCAGTTCCTTGCAAATCAGGATCGTTGGAACCAGACAAATCCAGATAACGCAGCTGAAAGTGTGCGTGGTAGTTAAACCCGGACCAGCAGCGGAATGCTTGACCTTCACACACACATTGATCTGGACAATGTTCCTGTCCACAATAACGCTCATCTTCATTGAAAGGACAGTGGTTGATCCCATCACAGTAGTAGACAGGATGAAGACAGTTACCAGTAATCCAACAGCGAAAGAAACCAGGGCAACTCAGATCAGCAATGTTTTCATCATCTTCTAAAGGACAGTCTATGACCTCGTTGTTCAAGAGGTAGGTCGGGATGCAGAAACCTCGTGCACATTGGAAGTGTGTTTCAGGACAGACCTCTTGTCCCTCCTTCAGTCTTTTAGCTGTGGACACACCCAGGCCATCCATGTGCAACAGTGCTGGGGGGTAGATACGCTGAGGAGGATTCCAGTTCTCTATCAAACAAAATCCCAGCAAACCACACGACTATTTCAGACCTGAAAGCATGACAACGAAATTGCTGAAAGAAAAAAAACTTGTAAAATCCGCTTCAATATGTGTTTCGTTTCGTCTTCTGGTAAGACCTTAATCAAACTGATCAGATCATGGTTCGCTATGTGACTGACTTTCTTTTGATTGTCGTTCTTTGACTGTTGGTCATGTGGTGTTAGCATTTGTTGGTATATTGTTGGATAGTTGATTCTTATATCCATGTTAAATGGTAGTTGACGTATCATGTGCTGCTAGGAATTTACATTGTCTGTATGTTCATTGCTGCTTTTTGAAAGTAAATATGTCTTACAACCTAAATAGAGGAAAAGAAAGATTGTCTCCCTTACAATCGTACAAGCAGACAGAAAGATAAAAACAAGCAAACAAAGTAGACCTTCCACTGAAGAGAAAATTTGTCTGGTCTAAACTTCAAAACAAACCAGAAACCTCGGATAAAGACTACGCAAAAAAGAAAAAGAATTAGACTTCTCATTCATGGACCAAATACCAACAGAGTTATCGGGTAAGGTCTTCTGGACTGCTCCCTAACCCCAACATTCTTTCTTTCTTTCTTTTCTTTTTTTTATATTTTTCACTGCCGTTGTCTTTCTCAAAGTGACCTGTTTCATTTTAATTTTGTATTTGAGACGGATAATTTTTTCTCCCAATTAAAAGGTCTGTTTTGTTGTTCTTGGCTTTCTGTTTCTTCGTATTATTGCAAGGGAGACCACCTTATTTCCCTTTTTGGGGGCTGTAACAAAATCCTCACACTTACTTTACTAGCAAATCTAAACCTGGTAGTCAATGTTGGATCAACGTATTTATGTAATACTTTTTTCAGATTTTCCTGGACAAAAATTGTTGTTTTCCTGCGAGACTTGATGAGGTGTTTCTTTCAAATTCTAATCATTGCTCTTGCAATCTTGATGCATATTTCTTCTGATTCATTTTTAGGTCAAATTAGCTCGCAGGTATTTTGAAACTGTTGAATATTTTCAACATCCGATTTTTTCTGCTGTTTTTAATCATGTCGTTGACCATCACTTTGCTATTCTCGTTGATGACTTCCATTCAGTCAGACTTGATGAGGTATAGCAGTTCCCTTTTGGAAAGGTAGTTTAAGAGACAGTATCTGTTTTAATTTTAACTGTGACACCAAGATTTTGGTCTAATTGTGATACCAGGGTGTCCCATAGTATTCAGTATGAGACGTCTGTGCCAACAGCATATGTTATTAACAGCCACTGCTGCCACAGCGCCTCTTGACTCGCACCACTGACTGTTACTCGGACATTAAGAACTGGATGACATACAATAAACTTCAGCTCAACGACGACAAGACAGAAGCTATCTTCATTGGCACCCGTCAGAAACTTTCTCAGCTGCCTCCTCTTTCTCTCCCATTATGTAACACATCAGTCCCAATTTCTGATTCAGCTAAGAACCTTGGTGCCTACCTTGAATCTACCCTCTCCATGAACAACTGTGTTTCTCAAACTGCCAGATCTTGCTACTATCACCTCCATCGTGTCGAAACAACTGCAAATCTCATTGTCTCCTTCATAATGTCTCGCACTGACTATTGCAATTCACTCCTGTCTGGTCTTCCTGCCTCCACCATTCACATCCTAAAGCGCATTCAAAACAATGCTGCACGCCTTGTACTCAAAAAGAAAAAAAGCTGACCACATCTCCCCTCTCCTGGCACAACTTCACTGACTCCCTCTATCAAAGCGCATACAGTACAAACTAGATACCATCTGCTACAAAAGCCTCAATAACGCAGCTCCCAATTACCTGTCAAGCTTACTTGAGATCTATGTTCCCTCGCGTACCTTCCGCTATGCCTCCGATCCTGGAACAAACTTCCTCTCTCAGTCCGTCAGCAACCTACTTTTGTCCCCCTTCAAGTCCGCTCTCAAAACTCACCTTTTCTCCTCTGCATAAAATCCTGACCTCACTCAACCCCCACTGCAGCCTGTTTCCACTCGGTGTGGAATCACATTGTAATTTATATTTGTATATATATATGTTTTCTATAATTTTCCATTGCTTTTCTTCTTTTTCCCCATTTATAGCCATGTGTGTGCGTGTGCGTGTGCGTGCATGCGTGAATATGTGCATATTCAGCGTTTAGATTTGATTTATTTCAAGATTTTGCCTTATATAAATATTGTAATATTATTATTACTATTATCATTCATTTTCTATTTGTTTAGCTATGTAAAATATGTAATGCTGAATGTTTCATTAGAAACCATTTATTTTGGAGGCATGCACAATGAAACATGAATGATGACAGGTGTACGTGATAACACACATCCCAAGCACACAAACAGTAAGCTGTTTTTACCATTCCATTACATCTGACTCACCCAGCAGTGGAATCCCAAGCACTTCCAGCTCACAAAAATTAAGAGCGTTATCGCCAATATACACGACAACTGTAAGATAACGGCCTCTCACTGGCTGCAAACAGGGAAAACTCCTTGTGGCACCTTTTTTAATCTTTCCTGGAATGTGCAGACACAGATGTGCAGAGTCCTGGGGATCAGGTGGATCCTCCATGGTCATGGTCACGAATACATAGAAATTCTTGAGTCGACCAGCTGTCAAAAGAATATATAAGCATTACAATCGAACAGCCCTTCGTTTCCATCAAACTTCTTTGTCAATTCATTTTTGACAAAATATGAACACAGACACAGGACATATACATGACAGTGAAAACAATCAGGCATAGCTCCAATTACGACGTAAAGTTTGAAAGCTCATATATCTGCAAAAAGACATAAGATATTCACAACAAGATAAACATTTTTAGTCACATTAATTTCATTCAAAGACAGTATGTTAATTTCTTTAAGCTTCTCATTGTTATCGTAATCAGACTTTGGAGTGTCTGCTCTTGCATGTGGGTCTGTTGCTTGTCCAAAACGAAATACAAACAAATTAAACAAAAAGTAAATAGCTTAGGACCAAAAAATAGAACAAATTAAATATATTGTCAAAGCGTGAAAAGAGAGGGACAAGCTTACATGGATAGGGCATACATAAATCAGGTTTGTTTGTTTTTTTTCTAATGTATATTTGACAATGTGTGTATTACTAACAAACATAGAATGGTATGAAGTGTCAGCTGTAATTAATGTTTAAAGAACTTGTCGTCCAAAAAGTTATTAATAAGATAATGCCTTGAATATAAACATGGACCATTATGACTAGTTTGATACACTTTTTGACAATGTTACATTTTTTTAGTCTTTGTACAAAAATATGGATGGACCTGCCCTGAGGAGACAAGCTCCCAGAAAATAAGGCAGTCCGAGTTTCACATAGTAAATCTACTGTAACAAAAGAAATGAAAATGAATACGAACATGAACATGAATATGAAAAAGTATCTGTACACCTATGTTGTTTTTTAAATCTACTTACCAATGTTGATTTCAATTAACCCATTCTTGAAGTTTTTGGTATTTGTGACACCCCGTCCTCAATCTTTGAATATATGCGTTATGTTTCATGCTCTAATTAAAACTGTAGACCTTTGTTTTAAAACAAATCGAACGATAATGTGACCACGCAAATTGTAAATAGGAGTCATACATGATTCAATTTTGATAGTAGATGTGATCATGACATCTCTGCTCAGAGCTGTTATGAACAATTTCAGCTATACGACGAAAACGTTTTGTTGTCTTTTAATTCAGTGTCAAAATTCAACTCTTTACATTTATTTAAATCAGTGGTGAGCCATGAATCTAATGTATTCATGAAGCATACCTCTAATTCATATCCACATTTGCCATTTTGATGTCCTGTTGGACCAATGGTAATTCCTTTACTTTTTTATCATATCACTTACCCTGAAAATTCAGCACCTAGTATGAATAAATGGTATATATGAATATATGAAGCGACATGTGATCTCCTTGATTGCAGATTTGTTTTATT
The DNA here is from genome assembly GCA_030674185.1 of Monoplex corrugatus. Taxonomy (NCBI): domain Eukaryota; kingdom Metazoa; phylum Mollusca; class Gastropoda; order Littorinimorpha; family Ranellidae; genus Monoplex; species Monoplex corrugatus. The sequence continues at coordinate 29,864 of JAPXFY010001185.1, forward strand.
TCGAGACAGTAACACATTTCCACTAAATATAACAACACAATAAATATCTAGATAAAACAGTCCAATCAAGAAAAGAATCAAAAGATCATATAACGTAACAATCCTGGAATTCTGTGTAATTAATTACAATAAGTTTTCAAGTGATGTAAGTCTAGTATTATTCCCAATGTATCTATCAACCATAAATCTGGACTGGTCCTCGTTTATCAACGTAAACTGCAGTCTTTTAAGTGTTTCGGAAGTACAGGCATTCTATTGTTATACACTACATTTGACAAAGAAAGACATCTCCAGTTTTTAAAATATTCTCGCGGTATATCGCCTATAAGTATACAAACAATAACGCATTTTTCTAACTAGAGAAATGTTTTCTTGTATGTAGAATCTCGTTTAAGGCTTTCACTATCATCACTCCTTCCTCTTTCCACCATAAGTTTCTAGGAAAAGTCTGGAGGGCAGTCAGGAAAGACAGGATGGCACTGGGAAACACTAGATGTATGGGCTCTGTGGGCTGGTTCCCTGCCTCGCCATTCTTCAGCTTGCCTCCAGTTTCACTATGAAAGATGCTCCCTGGATTCACCAGAAAGGGGAGATAATGATGAACCCATTGGCGTCAACTGAATCACGACTGGAAGTCCATAACAGACATTAATTATGAGACTTGTGGAATCCCCGTGTGTCTGTGGAAGGAGATTATCTACCAAGCGCGGCATGAAGATCCACAGGATGAAAAAAAACTGTGCAAAAACACTGATGAACGAATAACAGCGCACTGTGCCAAACGTCATGACATTGCCAAGGCCAGGAAGCAAACCACAGTGCTAAGGACATCCATGTTGATGTCTCAGACGAGAAATGCGTACAGCTCTTGATGCTAAGCACCAGAAACTGAACGTGCCACCCGTAAGTGCAAAAGAGGAATGGGTGAGGCTGGAAAAAGAATGAATCCAAAAACTCAGTGTGCTGATGGGAAGGAGCACCCTGGAACACAAACTTGCCACATTCGAAAATACTGTTTATGCAACCTGTGGGGATGCTCATGGAGTTAAACAGCCAAAAGTGAAAACGCCTCCTCAGAAATTCTGACGTCAAGATATCCAAAGAAAGACAATGATTCTGAAGAAACCAAATTAGGCTGCTCAGAATTTGAGAAGCAAAAGATTTAGAAAATCTGGAAGAACTGAAAGCGAAACAAAGGAAGAGCACAGATCTTTCACAATGGAAAAAAGCACCCACAATTCATCAGCAAGAGTGATATCAGAGTGGATATAAGTCATCAAAAGAAATGGTTCTGATCGAACTCAGTGTAGATTGAGAAGTTTGCTAATCTAGCTAGCAGTTGAAGAAATCCAGCTTTCAAACCAAAGTCCTGTTTATAGAGGTTGGAGCAAAGGGGTTGATAGGCCTATCAGCCTATGACCTCAAGAAACAGCGCTCGATTTCTTGGAGAGAGAAACACAAACCTAAAGGCAATGGCAGAAGCAGATGAAATGAGTTCCAGCTGAATGTGATCAAGAAAGAACAAAAGTGAACTTATATTGCCAGTAATGTCCTTATATATTACCAGTGTCTGATAGCTAAGTGGTTGAGACATCAAGACCACCATCACAAGAGTGACTTGGCCTTTAGACGTCTGACCACTATGGATGCACGGGTTCGCACCCAGGCGATTGACAGTTTTCTCTGAAAAAATGACAACAGCAGAAGGGTATCCAGTAGTCACGACTTGGATGTAGCCCGGGCCCTTTAAAGTGTAAAGAGTTAAGGGTCGAAACACTTGTTTGACAGGGGGTTCTCCTCTGAGGACTTTCTGCTGTTCAACACTCCAGAGTTTCTTGTTACATCTTCCAGGAAACTTTAGATGTAAAGCCATCAGAATCTGGATTTGTATGTATTTTTATTTTACTTTGAACATGTTCCTCATTAAGACTATTTTTGTGAAGATTTACAGTCTTCTCCTTAGAGTGTGGTGGGAAGCCCATGTTTTCTTACTGGTAGCAATCATGTTTGTTTCGTTAGATCAAATAACAACAAATGTGAAGGATTTTGTTCTTAATTATCCTTGAATATTGTTAAAGGTAACATTTCTCCATGACTGCATGTCAGAAAAACGTTTAAAATCCAGGGAATCGACACTTTGATACGCTTCAGAAAAAAAGTTTAATGACAGAGGGAGTGAGAGAGAGAAGGTGAGAGAGAGGGAGAGAGAAAGGGAGAGAGACAGTGAGAGTGAGGGAGAGAGTGAGAGAGAGGGGGAGAGAGAAAGAGAGGAGAGAAAGCGAAAGAGATAGAGACTTTGACGTTTTGTTGACAATAGTCTGTTTTGGTTGTAATGTGAAGGGGTACAATTATTTTGGAGGCTTGACCTCATGTGTGAGTCTGTGCGTGCGTGCGTTCGTGCGCGCGCGCGCGTGTGTGTGTGTGTGTGTGTGTGTGTGTGTGTGTGTGTGTGTGTGTGTGTGTGTGTGTGTGTGTATGTGTGTGTGTGTTAAATCTGTTAAATTTAAAATAACTGCTTTATAATAAAGATGAGAGTGTGTATGTATTGGTGTTTCTGTTCTGTGAACAAAGGAGATTGTGAAAATGGCTTGACATTTTTTTTTTATTCATTCCTTTTTTTTTTTTAAAGATTTCTTTTCTTTCTGTTTTAAGAGTGCTTTCGAGTTTCTAACGTTTTACTGTTATCACACAATCTGTCTAAGACAATTTAGAAATCTAAACAAACATTTACTGTTATCACACAAGCTGTTTAAGACAATGTAGAAATCTAAACAACACTTTACTGACATCACACTAGCTGTCTAAGACAAGGTAGTAATCTAAACAACACTTTACTGACATCACACTAGCTGTCTAAGACAATGTAGAAATCTAAACAACACTTTACTGACATCACACTAGCTGTCTAAGACAAGGTAGAAATCTAAACAACACTTTACTGACATCACACAAGCTGTTTAAGACAAGGTAGAAATCCAACAACATTTTACTGATATCACACAAGCTGTCTAAGACAAGGTAGAAATCTAAACAACACTTTACTGATATCACACAAGCTGTCTAAGACAATGTAGTAATCTAAACAACACTTTACTGATATCACACAAGCTGTCTAAGACAAGGTAGTAATCTAAACAACACTTTACTGATATCACACAAGCTGTCTAAGACAATGTAGTAATCTAAACAACACTTTACTGATATCACACAAGCTGTCTAATACAATGTATTAATCTAAACAACACTTTACTGATATCACACAAGCTGTCTAAGACAATGTAGTAATCTAAACAACACTTTACTGATATCACACAAGCTGTCTAAGACAATGTATTAATCTAAACAACACTTTACTGATATCACACAAGCTGTCTAAGACAATGTAGTAATCTAAACAACACTTTACTGATATCACACAAGCTGTTTAAGACAATGTAGTAATCTAAACAACACTTTACTGATATCACACAAGCTGTTTAAGACAATGTAGTAATCTAAACAACACTTTACTGACATCACACAAGCTGTTTAAGACAATGTAGTAATCTAAACAACATTTTACTGATATCACACAAGCTGTTTAAGACAATGTAGTAATCTAAACAACACTTTACTGATATCACACAAGCTGTTTAAGACAATGTAGTAATCTAAACAACACTTTACTGATATCACACAAGCTGTTTAAGACAATGTAGTAATCTAAACAACACTTTACTGATATCACACAAGCTGTTTAAGACAATGTAGTAATCTAAACAAACATTTACTGATATCACACAAGCTGTCTAAGACAATGTAGTAATCTAAACAAACATTTACTGATATCACACAAGCTGTCTAAGACAAGGTAGAAATCTAAACAACACTTTACTGATATCTCACAAGCTGTTTAAGACAAGGTAGAAATCTAAACAACACTTTACTGATATCACACAAGCTGTCTAAGACAAGGTAGAAATCCAACAACACTTTACTGATATCACACAAGCTGTCTAAGGCAATGTAGTAATCTAAACAACATTTTACTGACATCACACTAGCTGTCTAAGACAATGTAGAAATCTAAACAAACATTTACTGATATCACACAAACTGTCTAAGACAATGTAGAAATCTAAACAAACATTTACTGATATCACACAAGCTGTTTAAGACAATATAGAAATCCAACAACACTTTACTGACATCACACAAGTTGTCTTAGACAATGTAGTAATCTAAACAACACTTTACTGACATCACACAATCTGTCTAAGACAGGTAGGAATCCAACAACACTTTACTGACATCACACAAGCTGTCTAAGACAAGATAGAAATGTAACAAACATTTACTGTTATCACACAAGATGTCTAGACAATGTAGTAATCTAAACAACACTTTACTGATATCACACAATCTGTCTAAGACAAGGTAGGAATCCAACAACACTTTACTGACATCACACAAGTGTCTAAGACAAGATAGAAATTAAACAAACATTTACTGTATCACACAAGTGTCTAAGACAATGTAGAATCTAAACATCACTTTACTGATATCACATTGTCTAAGACAAGGTAGAAATCAAACAACCTTTACTGATATCACACAAGTTACTAAGACAATGTAAATCTAAACAACACTTTACTGATATCACACAAGCTGTCTAAGACAATGTAGTAAATCTAAACAACATTTTACTGATATCACACAAGCTGTCTAAGACAAGGTAGAAATCTAAACAACACTTTACTGATATCACACAAGCTGTTACATATATCACACAATGCACACTTCAAGACAGTAGAAATCTAAACATCACTTTACTGATATCACACAAGCTGTCTAAGACAAGGTAGAAATCTAAAACAACACTTTACTGATATCACACAAGCTGTCTAGACAGGTAGAAATCAACAACATTTACTGATATCACACAAGCTGTTTAAGACAAGGTAGATATCTAAACAACACTTTACTGATATCACACAAGCTGTCTAAGACAAGGTAGAAATCTAAACAAACACTTTACTGATATCACACAAGCTAGCTCTTAAGACAATTATGGTAAGGTAGAAATCTAAACAATCACTTTACTGATATCACACAAGCTGTCTAAGACAAGGTAGAAATCTAAACAACACTTTACTGATATCACACAAGCTGTCTAAGACAAGGTAGAAATCTAAACAACATTTACTGATATCACACAAGCTGTCTAAGACAATGGTAGAAATCTAAACAAACATTTACTGATATCACACAAGCTGTCTAAGACAAGGTAGAAATCTAAACAATACTATTTACTGATATCACACAAGCTGTCTAAGACAAGTAGAAATCTAAACAACATTTACTGATATCACACAAGCTGTCTAAGACAATGTTAGAAATCTAAACAATACTTTACTGATATCACACAAGCTGTCTAAGACAAGGTAGAAATCTAAACAACATTTACTGTATCACACAAGCTGTCTAAGACAAGTGTAGAAATCTAAACAAACATTTACTGATATCACACAAGCTGTCTAAGACATGGTAGAAATCTAAACAAACATTTACTGATATCACACAAGCTGTCTAAGACAATGGTAGAAATCTAAACAACACTTTACTGATCACACAAGCTGTCTAAGACAAGGTAGAAATCTAAACATACACTTTACTGTATCACACAAGCTTGTCTAAGACAAGGTTAGAAATCTAAACAACACTTTACTGATATCACACAAGCTGTCTAAGACAATGTAGAAATCTAAACAACACTTTACTGATATCACACAAAGCTGTCTAAGACAAGGTAGAAATCTAAACAAACATTTACTGATATCACACAAGCTGTCTAAGACAAGGTAGAAATCTAAACAACATTTTACTGATATCACACAAGCTGTCTAAGACAATGTAGAAATCTAAACAACACTTTACTGATATCACACAAGCTGTCTAAGACAATGGTAATTAATCCAACAACATTTTACTGACTAACAAAGTTGTCTAAGACAAGGTAGAAATCCAACAACCATTTACTGATATCACACAAGTTGTCTAAGACAATGTAGTAATCTAAAACAACACTTTACTGGTATCACACAAACTGCCTAAGACAAGGTAGAAATCTAAACAAACATTTACTGACATCACAAAGCTGTCTAAGACAAGGTAGAAATCTAAACAAACATTTACTGACATCACAAAGCTGTCTAAGACAAGGTAGAAATCTAAACAAACATTTACTGACATCACAGAGCTGTCTAAGACAATGTAGAAATCCAACAACACTTTACTGACATCACACAAGCTGTCTAAGACAAGGTAGAAATCCAAACGACCCAATTGAAGCGGGTTTAATTTTCTCCATGTTAAAGACCTACACTGAAGAGTTAGCGTTCTTTAAATTGTTTATAACTAACAATAGACATGGTCTTAAATAACCGTTTTCGCGACCTTTCCTGGAATATTTATATGATTTTACATGTTTATAGTTACAATATTCTTTACGAATAATAGTATTTTGACCAGAAAGTGTCTTTGTTGTCATTATCAGTAATTTGCTTTTCAGTCTGTAAGTGAGATCCATACTAACCACAGCATTTTCTGTTAGTGATGATAAAACTGTGAATTTCAAACAGCCCTATCAGGTCGACAATCCACCAACGGTGAGGTTTTGGATCCTTGAGACCTGTGCGAGAACACTGTTTACCATGATTTTGCCTGGAACCATCTACTGCCCTTTCGGCGGGATGTTTCTCATGATATGTGCTCATGGCTGCAGGCTTGCGTAACGCGACATTGGTCAAAGCTGTAATCAAAACGAATAATAAATATAAAAACACCACCATTACACACACACACACATCTTTTTAAGTAACACGTATATACACAAGCGTGTAACTGTGTCTTAGTGAGAAGCGATTCAAAGAAAATGTATCCTCTTTTACATACATAGCAGACATGAGAAAAATATTCTTTATGGACCACAAACTAAGACCTGTTACAACTGTAGGTAGTCGCATTATGCAGCGAAGGTAATCAAAACCACAAAATGACAACTGAGATAATTTTGTGACAAAGTTAACTGAATGTTCAATTAGAAATATGCTGATGAGGCTGGCTATACATGTCTTTTTCTTCAAAAAGAGAGCTTCTACTCTGTTTCTAAACACTTTAAATACTAGAAACAGAAAAGCGTTAATGCGAAAACTGACTTAGATGTTGTTTGCACAAATGGGTACATGAGTTGGATCTTCTCAGTGGATCACTTCAAGTTCGACATGTTGTCTGGGCAACGTATGTGACACGTCACACGATTTCCACAGATAGCTAACATTTTTGGAAATGTTGTGAAAATCCATTCCATCTTTAAAAAGCACTTTAAACTGGTTTCCTGATATGTAAATCCAATAACGTCAGATTTGCCGAATTCTGAACACAAAATGTAAATGTTTGTCACACGGTTGTTTTGTTCAACTATTTTTCACACAGTAAATGGTACCTAGCAATAGAAAAATAATCGAATTTAAGTGTACCAGTTACAAGCGTGTTTAAACTGCTCTGTCTAATGCTCTCCACAGTCCACACCCCTAATTGTCTAATGCTCTACACAGTCCACACCCCTAATTGTACACGCTATACAGTAATCGTTCCTT
>JAPXFY010001186.1:7500-10000 GCA_030674185.1 Monoplex corrugatus
AAAGAGAGAAGAAAGAAAAAGGGATGGAGAGAGAGAGGAGAGAAGAGAGAGAGAAGAAAAAGAGAGAAGAAAGAAAAAGGGATGAGAAGAGAGAGGAGAAGGAAGAGAGAAGAAAGAAAAAGGGATGGAGAGAGGAGAGAGAGAGGGAGAGGGAAAGAGAGAAGAAAGAAAGGGATGAAGAGGGAGAGGAGAGGAGAGAGAGAGAAGGAAAGAGAGAAGAAAGAAAAAAGGGATGGGAGGAGGAGAGAGAGAGAGAGAAGGAAGGAAGAGAGAAGAAAGAAAAAAGGGATGAGAGAGAGAGAAGGAAAGAGAAGAAAGAAAAAGGGATGGGAGAGAGAGAGAAGGAAAGAGAGAAGAAAGAAAAAAGGGATGGAGAGAGAGAGAGAGAGAAGGAAAGAGAGAAGAAAGAAAAGAGATGGAGAGAGAGAGAGAGGGAAAGAGAGAAGAAAGAAAAAAGGGATGGAGAGAGAGAGAGAGAAGGAAAGAGAGAAGAAAGAAAAAAGGGATGGAGAGAGAGAGAGAGAAGGAAAGAGAGAAGAAAGAAAAAAGGGATGGAGAGAGGGAGAGAGAGAGAGAGAAGGATAGAGAGAAGAAAGAAAAAGGGATGGAGAGAGAGAGAGAAGGAAAGAGAGAAAAAGAAAAAGGGATGGAGAGAGAGAGAGAGAGAGAAGGAAAGAGAGAAGAAAGAAAAAAGGGATGGAGAGAGAGAGAGAGAGAAGGAAAGAGAGAAGAAAGAAAAAGGGATGGAGAGAGAGAGAGAAGGAAAGAGAGAAGAAAGAAAAAAGGGATGGAGAGAGAGAGAGAGAAGGAAAGAGAGAAGAAAGAAAAAGGGATGGAGAGAGAGAGGAGAGAGGAAGGAAAGAGAGAAGAAAAGAAAAAGGGATGGAGAGAGAGAGAGAGAAGGAAAGAGAGAAGAAAGAAAAAGGGATGGAGAGAGAGAGAGAGAAGGAAAGAGAGAAGAAAGAAAAAAGGGATGGAGAGAGAGAGAGAGAAGGAAAGAGAGAAGAAAGAAAAAGGGATGGAGAGAGAGAGAGAGAGAAGGAAAGAGAGAAGAAAGAAAAAGGGATGGAGAGAGAGAGGGGGGGGGGAAGAGAGAAGAAAGAAAAAGGGATGGAGAGAGAGAGAGAAGGAAAGAGAGAAGAAAGAAAAAGGGATGGAGAGAGGGAGAGAAAGAGAGAGAAGGGAGAGAGAGAGAGAGGGAGAGAGAGAGAAGGAGAGGAGAGAGGAGGAGAGAGAGAGGAAAGAGAGAAGAAAAAGAAAAAGGGATGGAGAGAGAGAGAGAGAAGGAAAGAGAGAAGAAAGAAAAAGGAATGGAGAGAGGGAGAGAAAGCGAGAGAGGGAGAGGGAGAGAGAGAGAGGGAGAGGAGAGGGAGAGAGAGAGAAGGAGAAAAAGAGAAAAAAGAGAAATAGTGGAAAAGAAGGAAAGAGGGTTAAAGGAAGAGAGACAGAAACAGTGACAGAGAGACAGAGACAGTGACAGAGAGAGAGAGATGCGGACAGATAGGGGAGAGAGAGAGAGAGACAGAGACAGTGACAGAGAGAGAGAGAGAGGAAAAGAAAAAGAGAAGAGAAATGCACAGAGATCAATGCTCAGATCAATACTCTTGAAAATCGTCTGATCGGAGTAACGAGCAAAGGCCTGGGAGGGGGGAGGGGGGAAGGGGAAGGGGAGACAGGGGGAAGGGGGAGCAGGGAGGAGGGTAGAGTAGAATCTACAGCTCTTGGGAGGATAAGGATTTGGGTGATGGGGGAGAGAGTGTCCCTCATATGTCTGTCCCATCACTTGGCCACCTCTGCTTCCAACCACAGCTCTGAAGCTACGCCTGGATCTCCTCCATCCCTCCCTCACACACACACACATACCGACATAGATGTGCATATGTACATGGAGACACACCACTACGTTCCTTTTTACCAAAAACGTTTACTCAAGAAAAGTATTCTGAAATTCATTTACAAAAAGTTACATCAGATCAATCTTTAGTAGTTAAAATTTCAGAATCATTAGTTCACAGTCCTGTTAATGCATTACTGTAACTTTATGCGGTTTGTGTTTTAGTGTTACAATTTCCCTTCATATTGTTGAAGTTAATTGTTAGAGTTAAGTTTTCGTTCCATTTTTCTGTTCTCCCACCTATTTATGTCTTTTTACTCTATCTCCCCTCTGCCCCAATCCAACCCGCCCAACTATCGTTCTACATTTTATTTTATTTATTCATTTTTTATTCCCTCTCCCCCCCCCCCTCCCCCGTCTAATATCACTTATAGTGAAAAGACGTTAAATCAAAGAACGAACGAACACACCAGTACGTATGCATATATTCACACAGATTAATCATCATCATCATCATCATCATCATGTGCCCTGCCGCTTGGCGTTGGTGATCATGGTCCTCCATATGCATCTATCCCTTGTCGCTGCAAGTACATCTTCCACCCTCTCTGTCCTCAGCCACCCTGCAAGTCCGTCCAATATTGTCTCCCTGGGTCTGCCTAGTGT
>JAPXFY010001186.1:20000-22500 GCA_030674185.1 Monoplex corrugatus
GAATGATGGAAACACTAAGCTGACACCACCAGAATGATGGAAACACTAAGCTGACACCACCAGAATGATGGAAACACTAAGCTGACACCACCAGAATGATGGAAACACTAAGCTGACACCACCAGAATGATGGAAACACAAAGCTGACACTAACAGAATGATGGAAACACTAAGCTGACACCACCAGAATGATGGAAACAGTAAGCTGACACCACCAGAATGATGGAAACACAAAGCTGACACCACCAGAATGATGGAAACACAAAGCTGACACCAGCAGAATGATGGAAACACAAAGCTGACACTACCAGAATGATGGAAACACAAAGCTGACACCAGCAGAATGATGGAAACACTAAGCTGACATCATCAGAATGATGGAAACACAAAGCTGACACCACCAGAATGATGGAAACACAAAGCTGACACCACCAGAATGATGGAAACACAAAGCTGACACCACCAGAATGATGGAAACACAAAGCTGACACCACCAGAATGATGGAAACACAAAGCTGACACCAGCAGAATGATGGAAACACTAAGCTGACATCATCAGAATGATGGAAACACAAAGCTGACACCACCAGAATGATGGAAACACTAAACTGACACCACCAGAATGATGGAAACACAAAGCTGACACCAGCAGAATGATGGAAACACTAAGCTGACATCATCAGAATGATGGAAACACAAAGCTGACACCACCAGAATGATGGAAACACAAAGCTGACACCAGCAGAATGATGGAAACACAAAGCTGACACCAGCAGAATGATGGAAACACAAAGCTGACACCAGCAGAATGATGGAAACACTAAGCTGACACCACCAGAGTGATGGAAACACTAAGCTGACACCACCAGAATGATGGAAACACAAAGCTGACACCACCAGAATGATGGAAACACTAAACTGACACCACCAGAATGATGGAAACATTAAGATGGGCAGCCAACAGGTCAGTTTTTAATGTTGAGGGCTGGGATTGAACTCGAGATATCAGATCTTGTGTGCATGGCTCTATCAAGAGAACAAACCTACCTGCCATGAAGAACATGGCCTACTCGAGGTTTGAACCCACAATCCCTGCTTTATGAGCATGTCGCTCCGACCACTGAGCTATTTGGCCACTTCCCCAGGGAAAAAATGGACACTTCATCATCAGTGCTTAAAAGTTCTCTTCAAGATACCAACCCGATGTAAAAGTGAATAAACTGTGAGATCAAAGTGGAAACACACATACAAACAGATACGTAGACAGGAAGAAAGAAAAGGAGGCAGACAGACAAACAGACTTATAATAATAATTACAATATTTATATAGCGCAAAATCTTGATAAAATCAAATCTAAGCGCTGAAAACACACACACACGCACGCACGCACACACACGCACGCACGCACGCACACACACGCACCCACGCACACACACACACACACACACACACACACACACACACACACACACACGGCTATAAGTGGGGAGAAAGAATAAAAACAATGGAAAATTATAGAGAGCATATTATTATATACAATTATATATTGCAATGTGATTCCCCTCCCAGTGGAGACAGGCTGCAGAGGGGATTGAGTGAGGTCAGGATTTTATGCAGAGGAGAAAAGGTGAGTTTTGAGAGCGGACTTGAAGGAGACAAAAGCATTTTGCTGACGGACTGAGAGAGGAAGTTTGTTCCAGGAGAGTGGACCAGAAACAGAGAAGGCTCGTGGACCGTAGGTATTGAGCTTAGTGCGTGGAAAGCGAAAAGTCAAAGGATCGGAGGCAGAGCGGAGGGTACGTGAGGGAAGATAGATCTCAAGTAGGCTTGACAGGTAATCGGGGGCTGCGTTATTGAGGCTTTTGTAGCACATGGTGTCTACTTTGTACTGTATGCGCTTTGATACAGGGAGCCAGTGAAGTTGTGCCAGGAGAGGAGATATGTGGTCAGCTTTTTTTCTTTTTGGGTACAAGACGTGCAGCATTGTTTTGAATGCGCTGTAGGATGTCAGTGGTGGAGGCAGGAAGACCGGACAGGAGTGAATTGCAATAGTCAATGCGAGACATTATGAAGGAGAGAACGAGTTTTGCAGTTGTTTCGACAGAGAGATACTTCCTGATCAGGCTTATACGATGGAGGTAATAGTAGCAAGATCTGGCAGTTTGAGAAACAAAGTTGTTCATGGAGAGGGTAGAGTCAATGCAGACACCAAGGTTTTTAGCTGAATCAGAAATTGGGACTGATGTGCCACACAATGGGAGAGAAAGAGGGGGCAGCTGAGAAAGTCTCTGACGGGTGCCACTGAGGATAGCTTCTGTCTTTCATCATTTAGCTGAAGTTTGTTGTATGTCATCCAATTTTTGATGTCCGAGTAACACTCAGTGGTGCGAGTCAGGAGGCGCTGTATATTGTCAGGTGAGTCACTGTCTTGAAGTTGGGTGTCATCAGCATAGAAGTGGTGTTTTATAGAGTGGGAGTTGATGATGGTGGACAGGGGGG
>JAPXFY010001186.1:27500-30000 GCA_030674185.1 Monoplex corrugatus
CAGAGAGACACACAGAGAGAGACAGAGAGAGACACACAGAGAGACACACAGAGAGACACACAGAGACACACAGAGAGAGCCAGAGAGAGACACACAGACAGACACACAGAGAGACACAGAGAGAGACACAGAGAGAGAGACACAGAGAGGGACACAGAGAGAGACACAGAGAGACACACAGAGAGAGACACAGAGAGAGACACAGAGAGGGACACACAGAGAGAGACAGAGAGACAGACAGAGAGAGACACAGAGAGACACACAGAGAGAGACACAGAGAGACACACACAGAGAGATACAGAGAGACAAACAGAGAGAGACACAGAGAGACACACAGAGAGAAACACAGAGAGGGACACACAGAGAGAGACAGAGAGAGACACAGAGAGAGCACAGAGAGACACAGAGAGAGAGACACAGAGAGACACAGAGAGAGACACAGAGAGACACATAGAGAGAGACACAGAAAGACAAACACAGAGAGACAGGGAGAGACACAGAAAGACACACAGAGAGAGACACAGAGAGAGACACAGAGAGACACAGAGAGAGACACAGAGAGACACAGAGAGACACACAGAGAGAGACACAGAGAGAGAGACATATAGAGACACACAGAGAGACACAGAGAGACCACAGAGAGGACACAGAGAGAGACACATGAGAGACACAGAGAGAGACACACCGAGAGAGACACAGAGAGACACACAGAGACACACACAGAGAGACACACAGAGAGAGACAACAGAGAGACACACAGAGAGACACACAGAGAGGGACACAGAGAGACACACAGAGAGACACAGAGAGAGACACATAGAGACACACAGAGAGACACAGAGAGGGACACAGAGAGGGACACAGAGAGAGACACAGAGAGAGACACATAGAGACACACAGAGAGACACAGAGAGGGACACAGAGAGACACACAGAGAGAGACACAGAGAGGGACACAGATAGAGACACAGAGAGACACAGAGAGAGACACACTGAGAGACACAGGGAGAGAGACACACTGAGAGACACAGAGAGGGACAGAGAGAGAGACACACACACAGAGACACACAGAGAGACACAGAGAGGGACAGAGAGACACACACACACAGAGACACACAGAGAGAGACCAGAGAGGACAGAGAGACACACACTGAGAGACACAGAGAGGGACAGAGAGATAGACACACAGAGAGACACAGAGAGAGAGACACACACACAGAGAGACACAGAGAGACAGAGAAACAGACACAGAGAGATACAGAAAGAGACACAGAGAGGACACAGAGAGATACAGAAAGAGACACACAGAGAGACACAGAGAGGAACAAGAGAGGGACACAGAGAGAGACACAGAGAGACACACACACAGAGACAGAGAGAGACACAGAGAGGGACAGAGAGATAGACACAGAAAGACAGAGAAAGAGAGAGAGACACAGAGAGAGACACAGAGAGAGAGACACAGAGAGGACACAGAGATAGACACAGAGATAGACACACAGAGAGACACACAGAGAGACACACAGAGAGACACAGAGATAGACACAGAGAGAGACACAAGAGAGAGAGACAAAGAGAGAGACACAGAGATAGACAGAGAGAGAGACACAGAGAGAGAGAGACAGAGAGAGAGACAGAGATAGACACAGAGATAGACACAGAGAGAGACACACAGAGAGAGACAGAGAGATAGACACAGAGATAGACACAGAGAGAGACACAGAGAGAGAGACACAGAGATAGACACAGAGATAGACACACACACAGAGACACAGAGAGAGAGTCAGAGAGAGAGACACAGAGATAGACAGAGAGAGAGAGTCAGAGAGAGAGACAGAGAGATAGACACAGAGATAGACACACAGAGAGACACAGAGAGAGACACAGAGATAGACACAGAGATAGACACACACACAGAGACACACAGAGAGAGTCACAGAGAGAGTCAGAGAGAGAGACACAGAGAGACACAGTGAGTGAGACAAAGAGAGACACACAGAGATAGACAGAGAGAGAGAGAGAGGACAGAGAGAGAGACACAGAGAGACACAGAGAGGGACAGAGAGAGGGACAGAGAGAGACACAGAGAGGGACAGAGAGACACAGAGAGAGACACAGAGAGAGACACTGAGAGACACAGAGAGACACACAGAGACACAGAGAGAGAGAGAGACAGAGAGAGAGACACAGAGAGACACACAGAGAGACAACACACAGAGACACAGAGAGAGACACAGAGAGGACAGAGAGAGACACACGAGAGAGACACAGACAGAGAGAGACACAAGAGAGACAGAAGAGGGACAGAGAGATAGACAGAGGACACAGAGAGAGACAGAGAACACAGAAGGGACAGAGAGAGACACAGAGAGAGACACAGAGAGACACCAGAGAGAGAACAGGGAGACACAGAGACACAGAGAGGGACAGAGAGATGACACAGAGAGGACACAGAGAAGAGAGACAGAGAGAGACACAGAGAGGGTCAAGAGATAGACACA
>JAPXFY010001187.1:0-39676 GCA_030674185.1 Monoplex corrugatus
TGTAGACATAGTTTTCTGTCAACTTTTCTAGCGAATAACAGATTGCACAATACATGAAGAGGTAAGGTAAACATTGCATTTATAGTCTTTACAAAAGCATTTGATATGGCCAATAGAGAAAATCTGCGATAAGCATGAGAAAATAATGTTTTCTTGTGTACCAATCTGCGTACTTTGGGAGAGCATATTTGCTTCCAATAACAGGGTAGGTGTAGAATAAGGTAGCTTGTTAAACCTAGCATTTTCTCTCGCCTCATATCTAGAAATCCAAAATAACTGATTTCTTTTAGGGAAAGGTGAAACATAACATTATTTATCTCTCATATTTTGATGAACTTGTCTTTATCAATTTGCAGATGGCGTCCTGTTAATATCATGCATATATTTGGGTTTCAGAATTAAATCAGAAATGTACCAAAAAAAATCTTTAAACAACTGGTCCTAACGTTTCACTCAGATATAACCAAAATAAAGATATTCATAAAAGGAGTGTATATTGTAAGAGAAAAATGATATGACATGCATGTATTAAACAGCTGTAAGCATCTAAGCCACACAAAAACAAACAAAAATATCGTTAAACACTGCAAATAAAGTATATTACATTAAGTAAAGCAAAGGGCAATATTGAATCTGATTAAAATATTATAGTCATTTAAATATCTTGTCACGCCTCTCCCTTTTCTCTATTTTCTTCACTCTTTGGCTTTCAGTATAAACCAATGTTGCTTTATGCGTCAGCAATCTGGGAATAGTCACAACCTCTCCAATCGAGAATACAAATCTAGAGAGTACTACGAGTTAGCGACAAAACGCCTAATTATATGGGTTGTGGAGTAAGGGGAAGACACCCCTGTCTGTTGATAGTATCATCAGTTCCATTTGAGACTGGCTTGGGCTTTGTAACGTGTTCATAAGAATAATTTTCAAACAAGTTTTTTAGAATTTAAAAACTACACACACACACACACACACACACACACATATATATATATATATATATATATATATATATATATATATATATATATACATATATATATTATGCATGTATATACATATATAGATATATGTGTGTGTGTGTTATATATATATACATATATATATATATATATATATATGTGTGTGTATATAATGCCTCCAAGTGATTCAAAAATGCCAGTACGAGAGCTGATTTAAAATCTTGTAAGTTCGGCTGAAATTTTTTAACTCTTTAAAATAAACACGTTCAATTTGTATCAAAATAAGATATAGACATAGACATTACATTCGTTAGTATATATACGTTATTTTATGAAAAAGATAATGACGCCTCATCTGGTTTTATTGGATGACGTCATTAAAATATGATATCAATAATTGTGCATACAGAAATTGGATCCTACCATACAGTAGCTCAGATGCTGTGTATTTCCTAGGCTCAAACTTGGAGATGGTCCTACTCAAAATCCGTGACAATTTGACAAATATGTATAGAGACAAGCATGTGTAATATAAGTCAATTTGTTGCTGGATTGAAAATTGCAAACAAGGAAACGTTACTTGAAAGACAAGAACCAATGTCAGTCCAGAAGACCAAACTGTTAAGTTTGCAAAGGTAGTATTTATATGTCACTGTTTGTTTATTACATTGTATTTTAGTAATGGAAATAAGTAATGATTGCTTCAGACACTACTAAGGACGTAACTCACAGGGTAACAAAGCAGAAGCGATCTTGTACAGAGGTTCTCCAACACCAGAAACTGTCCTAGTGAGAAACAGGGTTTCCTTCAGGGGCCAGCTGACGATGTTCTGTAGTTCTTGTGTGTCTGTGATTCCCACACCAATTGCTAGGATGTGAATACCTGTGCAGGCATGTACAATTATCATCTGGCACATGTTGTGGAGTTGTCTGTATTTATGAAGATTATGTCATATACACATATCTGTCAAACTTTCGACCCTTCTCATTTGTAATTATTATGTATGCATGTGCGTACGTATGTATGTATGTATGTATTATGTATGTATGTATGTATGTATACGCTTAGATTTATGTATGTATGTATGTATGCATGTATACGCTCAGCTTAGATTTATGTATGTAAGTATGTAAGCATGTATGTATGCATGTATACGCTCATATGTATGTAGGTATGTATGCATGTATACGCTCAGCGCTTAGATTTGATTTTGTCAAGATTTTGCGCTATATAAATAAAATATATTATTAAATATTATTATTATTAATAAAAATATGGGGAAAAAAACCGTTCGACCTCACAGTTCATTATTCTAACTGAGCAACACTGAGAATGAACAGTATCTTCAAACACTTAGGGCTATTCAGTGGATACATATTCTTTATGCAGATTATAAAACTGTTTCCCAACAATGTTTGTTAATCACGCACAATAGTGACAAGAGCATCTACCTTTCTGATTATACAGTTGCTAGTACCTGTAAATTATGCATCTTTCTCCGTGTGTGTGTGTGTGTGTGTGTTGGGGGGTTGGGATGCATTGATACTGATAAAATCGAATGAAGTCAACTTGTATTATAATGTGAATGTTTTCAGTGTAGTTATTATTGGTGATATCATTATTATTGTTATCATTTTTATACTGTACAATAGCAATACCAGAAATGTGCTCGGTCAGATCAGGTCATGCGTCATCTATTGTCAATTATATTAACTGATACTACCTGTCCATGATCAAGCCATTGACGACTAAACCTGCAACCCCACCTGACTTGCTAGGTAAGGAAGGTAGTGGAATATTAAGAGGATTAAAATCAAGATCTTTCGAAAGGTAGATGAACTCAGCTGCAGTCGACAATACAAACCATAGAAAAGTGCAGTAGAGCAGAGGTATCCTACCCAATACACTTGGGGTGCAGGCCTTCAACAAGAGCTCCATAATCCTCTGTTATATACTTTTGCTTCTAGCTATTCACCATCCTTGGGTATAGACCATCAGCAATAGAACTCCACAACCCTCTGTCTTATACTTCTGCCTTTAGATGTCTCTAAACAAGACCCCAAAAATCCTATTAGGAATAATTATGATGAGTACAACGAACAGAATCAAAAGAGAACAAGCAGAAGATCAGTGTGGATTTGTAGAAGGGAAAGAAAATTTTCATGCCATAACAACATAAGGACTATCATAGTGATGTCCGTAGATTTGAATAAGGATTTCTTTTTACGCTTTGTTGATTATATTAAGGATTTGAATTGGATAAGACACAAAGAATTGTTCAACCAACTAGAAAGGCTCAATACTGATGAAAAAGATCTAAAGATAATCAGATAATTATATGTTTTGGGAACAAACAGCAGCAATAAGGATAGAAATCGATATAAGCTCTTTCCAAAACATCAAACAGTGGTCAGGCTGGGTTGTGTTCTGTCGTCAGATTAGTCATCACTTTACAGCGAAACCTTCATGAGATATCTAGAAGAATACCCTGGAAAAAAGGCTGGAGGAAGAATGTTAACAACATTCGTTACGCAGACGACACCGTGCTAATTGCAGAAAATGAAAATAAGACCTACAAAACCTTGTAAACATAGATAGATAGATAGATAGATAGATAGATAGATAGACAGATGGATAGATAGATAGATAGATAGATAGATGGATAGATAGATAGATAGATAGATAGATAGATAGATGGATAGATAGATAGATAGGTAAACAGACACAGAGAGAGAGAAAGAAAAAGGATATATATATATATGTACATATATATATATATATACATGTACATATATATATATATACATATATGTATGTATATATATATATATATATATATATATATATATATATGTATGCATGTATGTATGTATGTACGCACACACACACACTTGTGGTATATATATATATTTATATATATGTATACATATATATCTCTGTCTGTGTATATATATATATATATATATATATATATATATATATATAGACAGAGAGAGACACAGAGAGAGTGAGAAGAGAAAGAGAGACACAGACAGAGACAGGAGAGACAGACAGACAGATTAACAAGCTAGAATATGACTGGACCAAGAAGAGCTACAAGCATTAATTCATGGTGTTTGGAGATATGTCTAAAAGTGAATTTTTAGGTGATTTTTTGAAAGTGAGTAGACAGTTGCGTTGTCTTGAAGACGCTGGGTTGGACCAAAAAACAAAGAAAGATTTCTATCTGCATGTTCTCAGCGAGAACTGAGGTATGGTTGTGACAGAAGCTCCTTAGGACATGAGAGTGTTGGATGGTTTATATGGCAGGAGGAGTTCAAACATAGGCCTACATGTTGGCATGGTATTTGAACTTAGACACTTTAAGGAAATTACAGTAATTTTATACTCAGTTCTTGCTTTAACAAGAAGAGGACGTAGTTTTGGCAAGAGTTCTTTTGCATTGCACCGATTGCTCTCCAGACGCTCGTTTTTGTACAGTGTGTCTGATCCATCCCATTCCTTTTCTTCCAATTTCACTTTCTGCTGGCAGTTTATGTATCTTCTTCCATATATCGACATTGCTAATCTTATTTGGCCAGTGAATCTGAAGGATTCTTCTTAGACAATCGTTGATGCACTCTCTGAACTCTCTTGAAGATAGTTCTTGCCATCCATTTGGAATGAGAGCCAACGGTCACCCACAAAACACTACAACCTTGCATTTATCATCTGGGAAAGAAAAAGCTAAGAAGTGGGCCTGACTAAATCCAGAGCTGGAGTCCCTGAAGTGGTTTGCTGTTGTTCTCAGCCTTGTTCCAGCAACTGCTACGTCATCGCTGGCGCCAAGCAGTACTAGCTCTTACCTTTCCCTCGTACTTCATCAGTGAGGGTGGGGGGGGGGGGGGGGGGGGGGGGGGGGGGCGGAAACCTGCTTTCAGGGCAAAAGCTGATTTTCCATCCACTTCTGTCCAGGTTTGTGCACTGGAAAAGACACTTCACTATATGTGACTATGAGCTCTAGTTGGTATAGCAGTTCACTAACCTTCGCTTCAAAATGACAGAAAGCCTTTCTACATGAATGTGGACATCAACAGACGGATTGGATAAGCCACAACGACTATTATCAGACTGATTCAGTGTGTCTGATCAAACAAGCTGACAGTACGCACAAAAATGGTGGTGCACAATGCATGTGTCCCAAGCATCTTGCTACACTGTAGAAAGACATCAGACGTTTACCTAATGTTTGTTTTTGGGATCATCGCACTTCGACATTTTTTTCACGTTTTTCTAATTTGTTTTGATATGTTCTTTGTGCCAAGTACAAATATAAACCAATGTACACAGACACAAATGTTATTTTATCTGAGATAATTGATAAAGACTTAGTCTTCAGTGGGATACATCAAAAGATCCAGGAATTGTAATGGCAGTAATTAGTGAACTGAAAAGGACAAAACTTTCCACATATAAACATTGTGCAAGAAACCAATCATAATTAAGCATGTCTATACATACGTTTTATGGTAAGGAGAGGGCAACCTGCGTGTACAGCAAGAGCTGTCTTCCATTCATTTCTATCCAGGCTAAAACATTTGAAATGATGACCAGCATTGGCATTAACTGGATGGACTGAACAACAAAGAGAAAGTTTTCACTTGCACTGAGATCCCCAACCATGCAACCTTCTGCAGCAACGACGGGTCTGCTGGTTAGGTCATGTGCACTGCATGATAGATCAGGAAGGATCCCCAAAGACTTTTTGTGTAGCGAGTGACTGATGGTTCCATATCACAAGGGCTACTCCATTTCCACGTCAGTCCATAGGCATTAATGTCAACCAGTGAGATGACTGTACCAGTGTCAATACTCTAGATACAAGTAGTGAAATATGCAGTGAGAGGGAACGCTACTGAAAAACATCAAAACATCAAGCAGCAGCGACGAAGAGAGGGAAATGCATAATGAATTAGGACTTGTACCTCCAACATACCCAAGTGAGATTGATCAATATCATTTGATTTCCTCTCATCTGAACAATGTGATATAAACGTTGCTTCTGTTTTCGCATGTATAAAGCTGTTTGTCCTTTTCCATCATCATTATCTCTTCTTTTTCAAATCCTTACATAGTTTTGATCTATTCATTTTTACTTATTCTCTTCTGTCTAAATCTCACCACATCCAAATCCACATGCTACTCTTTCGTTAGTGTTATTAATAACGATGTTGTTATCGTTGCATTATTGTTCAATCTGTTATGTGCTCATGCTCGAATACCTTTTTATAACCATTTCAATGAAACATTCATTATTTTTATACTTGTCCATTAATCAACATATTTAATAAATATAATGATAATATAAATAGTTATCAAGTACCCACTACTTTAATATACTTATGAATGCACCATAATGTATTCTTTTCGTCATATATCTACATATTCTCTGAATGAATACAGTTGAATATATTTTCCTATATACAACTTTTTTCATATATTGAAAATATTGAATATAACGATGTAATATTTATGACATTATATACCATCTTTCCTTTTTGTATAATGTGTAGTTAAATTCCACTTTGAGAAAGGGCTAGATGTAAAAAGCTGGCAAGTATCTATTTACTAACCTCTTAAATGAGAAATGTTATCTGATGCGATGTGATCTTATGTGAACTGACTCTCTCTGAACAATCAGAAACAAAACTCACTTTTCTCAGTTTTTGCCTTTTTGGCCTCCTTGATGGCATCACCAGATTTTCCATCAGACACAGCAGCAGTTATCAAGAGAATGATATTAGGCACGTCAGGACGATCTCCATTTTGAGCAGAGAACATGTGTGTTCTTGCCATCTGTAACACACACACACACACACAAATCATCATACAAATTCGATAAAATACACTCCTGAAAGTTAAGTTATCTTGGGCCATTCCACTGAGGTATTCAGCAAGAAGGCAGCCTGTGATTGGGTTTTGATTTAGACTTGATAACTGGCTTTTCAGCGGCGATGTTAGTGGTGCATTCTTACCTACTTGTGAAACTGATGGATTTAAAGGTGTTCAAATAGTTTTAAAAATTGGGATGGTTTTCGAGTCCTAGAAGGATACAGGCAGCCAATTTTAGTGAACTGACTCAAGTGAAAGCGTTACTTGTTCAAGCTGATAACAGTTCTAGCGATCTCTGTGGAAATGTTGGTCACTTGCATCAGACAAAGCCTGCTGATGGGGATTTGCATTTCAGTATGATATAAATTATTTCAATGACAGATTCTTGAAATGGAAGAGAACTTCAAAACCTCGCTAGCATATAGTGTGTATGCACAAACTATATTTTCGTTGATTACCTTGGATCCCTCCATCATTTATGGCACATGGAATCGGAGAAAAATAAGAAAAGTGATACATCAAGAACTCGCCAGTCAAATATGACTTTACAAAGTTTGAAAGAAAACATATATGGGAATGTAAATATATCTGAACTGCTTTCTGAACGGTCTACTGGAAACATTCAGTATCTTTCAGGACCAAACGTAAATTTTTAAGTCTAAGTCTTGTAATAGGCCTCCCCCCTCACTCCCTATTTCTTTAAGAAAACGACACTTGTTAGTGAAACTGTAGAACTATTGTTTTCTAAAGAAAACCATTTGGGGTTTTCTTCTTTGAGAGATTGCCTAGCCTCGAGGCTAGTTCTAAATCTTTGACATCTTATCAGAAGGCACTATGTTGTATTTGTCAGTCTCTAGATCCAACAACACTAAACCAAATAAATGAAATAGTTCCCAGTATTAAATTTGTTTTTACAGATCTACAGCTGTCCGCAGCGGGGTAGAAAATCAGGAAACAATGCTGTAATGCAGATATTTATCCAAAATCCAAAGTCGTGAAAAGAACAATATTGAAACAACGTGTCCTATTGCTGACACAACAATTCACATCTCTCTAAACGTGCTTGTTGTAATCTCCACACTTGTACAAAATAGGCGTTGTAGGAAAAAGAACTGATGATCAGTAGTGAGCCGGAAGGCCTGAACATAAAAGATGCCATGCGACGTTCAGCTCTTTTATAGTCTAATATGGGTCTCCTTGGTCAGCCACTTGTTTGAATCTATGGTATTCTTTTAATTGCTTAAGTCAGTTTGAGGTTGCATTATGGTTAAATGAGTGAAACCGGTCCTGCTGCCACATCTTCCTGATCCTGGAGTTTCTGGTCAAGTTACATCAAGTCCTGTTGACAGTCCTACTCATGCGTAGGGATTTTGAGCTCCAAAACTTAGTGACATCCGGGCTGGCTCAAGTATGTCAAGCTGAGAATGAAAATGGTATTGATGAGAGTAGCTGTTGTTTCACTGGGTTTGTTGAGGTGTTCAGGTTTTTCAGAAAGAGAAAAGTTGTTGACTGAAGTTATTTACTTTCTTGATTTTGATGTTGATCTCTCTATTGAATCTTCTGTCATTTGTGAAAATGCTGTCAAGGTGGACATGACAGCACTTCATTCCTCTGTACAACATACTATGCTGCTGACTGACAAACGAACATGTCTTGGATACTATAAAAAGACTACAATTGCCAAAAACTTCATCACTAAACAGACAAAGAACAGATAAGTTTTTACATCTTAAAAAAGAGGGTAAACAGAATTGTCTACCTCGCGATTGTTGAACAAATAAAAAGACGAAACAAATAAAAAAAAGTGAACATCTGTTTGAAAACAAAATCAAAAGAAAAAACCCTGCGATAAAGACAATGCTGTCATGAGAAAAAAGCAACACCCTGTTGAGGGTTGGGAAACAGCCAAGGAAATCCTCCAGTGTACTGCCAGCATCTGGGTCCTTCAAAGGGAAAATCATTTTGTTCTCAACGCAGATGACGATCGTTTCGTTCTGTATAAAACTCGTCGGGCCCGCTCTTTGAGACAGTGATAGGAGCGAGACAGACAAGTGGTTTCTGTCAAGTAACAGGTACATTTTGTTTGTATTATATTTCTGTATGTTCCTGCCTGCATTACCCCTTTTGGGGCTGTATAAACATATGTGTGCTATTAAAATGATATGTATAGATATTGTTTATTGTTTTCTGATAGAGCAGTCATTGCATGTTTATGTTATGTTTAGCATGGGAAGATTAGTAATCTATCATAAGAAACCAATCTTTTACCTGTTGCATTTTCCGTTGCACATGTACCCATCTGTGCTACATAGTTTTGATTCTGTCTGCTGACTTGTAGTGCCATTATGAGACGTATTGATTGCAGGAAGGGCATGGGATAGGCATGCAGGGAATGACTTTATCATGATGGATTATATTGTGTTGTCTTTTCACTTCTGCCATCACAATATTTGTCAACTGTTCTGAAGGGTTTCCTGCGTAAATTGTCAAATCTCTATGTATGCTATTCTTGTATGCACAATACATAATATTGCAGAGCTGGTCATTGACAGTGTATTCATCAGCAACAGCAGAAGACTGGAAACAGTTTCTGTATTGACTTTCCGACAAAAATCGACGAAATTACAATAGAACAGGCCGACAGACAAACGACACACACACAAAAAATAGACACACTGGGAAAAAACAACGTCAAAACCACTTACATGGAGAGCTCCAGCTAAGTTAGTTCTCCCCGAAGAGCTCACAGGAATATGTTTTACGCTGTTTTCAATAATTTTGCTCACGTCTGTCAACATTAACTGGATCTGGGCATGTGAATCGAACGTCATGAAGCCCAGGCGTATCCCACTTTGTGAGTTGTTCATAATTCTCAGCATCAGTGTCAGTTGTTCTGTGATAAACTGGTAGTCCTCTGTTGTCAAGGTTTTGGTGGAGTGCAGCATGATTACAAAGTCTACATCTTTACCCAACACAGATGTTGATGGCATGGTACCTGTAGACAGACAAACACGCACACACACACACACACACACACACACACACACACACACACACACACACACACACACACACACACACACTCACTCACTCACTCACTCATTCACACACACGCACGTACACACATGAAGAGAGAGAGAGAGCTGGAGAGAGAGAGAGAAAGACAGAGAGAGACACACACACACACGGACACAATAGACAACAATAGACAAACACATACCATTACCATCACCACAACGACAACCATTACATCTCACCACTCACACACATATACACGCACAGGCATCATAAATAAAGTTACACACAGATACTTAAACTTTCGTATTTGCAACACACATAGAAAGATTTCTAGGTTGAGGAAACAGCAACAACTTAAACACAGAAAAGTCAAGAACCCCAAAATCAATAACAATTTGCAAATCCTGATTATAGCACAGAAGAATTCGAAAACACATCCTTTGCATAAATATATTCATGTGTACTAAATTAAATGCTTAAATACTTAAATGGTTCTTATTTGAGGATGTTGATATGAAAGTTTGATTTGTTGGTAGCAAGAAAATCAGAGGAGAGTTGGATGACAGGTCCTCAGAGAAGAAACCACCATCAATCAAGTGTTTTGGTCTGACATTCTAAGGGGTCCAGGCCATATTATGTCATGGCTTCCAGATGTCCCTCTGATTTTACGATTTTCATATAAATTTGTTCTCTAGCTGGAATTAAACCTGCACATCCAGCGTGGTCAGGCGTCTTAAGGCCAGGAATTTTAAGCCTTAAGAAGTTCACTTTTGTTTTCACTGGACCAGATCCAGCTGGAACTTTTTTAAACCGGTTCTGCCGTTGCCTTTAGGGCTCTGTTTCTGTCTCTCCCAGAAATCGAGAGTTGTTTTATGAAGACATAGACTGACGTGTCTATCAACCCCCTTGTTCCAAAACTCCCGGGGAAGGATTCTGGCTTGAAAGCCAGATTTTCTCAGGTTGCTGGCTAGACTGGCAAACGTTTTAGTCTTGTAAATATCGACTTCCTCCTTACTATTTTCATAGGTACACTAAGCTCGATTATAATTATTTGTTTTGATAAATGGGAGGGAAGAATTATGTCTGATCTCTTGCCACTCTTGCTGATTATTTATGTGTATTGTTTTCGATGGTGGAAATGCTCTGTGCATTCCTAGTGGCCCTCTCCATCCAGCAGATCCCTATTCTATGCTCTGGATGTCATATCTTTTTCAGGCAGTCATACAATGATTAATGATTTCAGCTGGAACAGCACACGTTTCATTTGTGATGTAATTCATGAACCAAACAAGAAACTCTATATCAGCTATTCATCATCATCATCATCAGGTGCCTTGCCACAAGGCCTTGGCGATTATGGACTTCCATCTGTCTCTATCTCTTGTTGCCTCAAGCATCTCTTCCACCCTCCATGTCTTCAACCACTCTGCAAATCCGTCTAGTATCTTCTCCCTGGGTCTACCCGGTGCTCTCCTTCCCTCCAAATTTCCCGTTGTGACCAGGTGCTCCAAATCCCCCTTCCTCATAAAATGGCCTATAAATGTTGCCTGTCTTTTCCTAATCTTCTTTATGAGTGATCTACTTGTGTCTGCCTCCATCAAAACTGTGTAGTTTGTATTCTTTGCTGTCCATGGAACTCTCAACATTCTTCTTAGAAATCACATCTCGGCTGCCTCAATCCTGCTCTGATTTTGCTTGTTGACTGTCCACGCCTCACATCCGTATAAAAGTATTGGTTCTATATAACATTCAAGGACTCTCTTCCTGATGTTAATTGATAGGCATTTGTTGGTAAGAATGCTTGTCATCTTCTTGAATGCTGTTTTGGCTTGGCCGATTCTGCCGGCTATTTCCGATGTGCATCTGCCGTCTGATGAAATGACCGTTCCCAGGTATTTGAACTTATTAACCTGTGTCAAGGTTGTGCCATTTGCTGTTATTTTGCATGAGGGGATTTCATGTATTTTACTGATCACCATGACTTCAGTCTTCCTACTGTTTAGTTCCAACCCCTTACCTTTGCTTTCTATTTCTAGTATATTCACAAGGTTTTGTAGGTCCCTTTCATTTTCTGCAATTAGCACGGTGTCATCAGCGGATCGAATGTTGTTTATCATTTTCCCTCCAACCTTTAATCCAGGGTCTTCTTCTAGGTTTCTCATGATGTTTTCGCTATATAGTGAAAACAGATCTGGTGACAAAACACAACCCTGTCTGACTCCTCATTTGATGTTTTGGAAAGAGCTTATATTGTTTTCTATTCTCATCACGGCTGTTTGTTCCCACTACATATTCCTGATTATTCGTAGATCTTTTCCATCAACATTGAGTCTCTCCAGTTGGTTGATCAATTCTTCATGTCGTACCTGATCAAAAGCCTTGGTAT
Source organism: Monoplex corrugatus (assembly GCA_030674185.1). NCBI lineage: Eukaryota > Metazoa > Mollusca > Gastropoda > Littorinimorpha > Ranellidae > Monoplex > Monoplex corrugatus. Next base: position 12,239 of record JAPXFY010001187.1, read on the forward strand.
AGTCAACAAAGCATACTGTAAATCCAAATCTTTATTGATCTCAATTGACCTCTCTATGATGGTTCTTAGGATGTATATGTCATTAATAGTTCCCTTCCCTTCCACAAATCCACATTGTTCTTCTGCTATTTCTCTTTTGATTCTATTCCTTGTCCTCATCATGATTATTCTTAACAGGAGTTTTGTTACATGACTCATCAAACTGATTGTGCGATGGAGATCGCATTCTATAACCCCTGTCTTCTTTGGAAGTGCAATGAAAATTGATTTTGACATATCTTTGGGGATTTTTCCGGTGTCGTAAATTTCATTTAGGAGGACTCTTATTTTTTCTAAGTCAAATTTTTCCAGGGCTTCAATCATCTCCTGTCCCACTTTAGCATTAAAATCTCCCATTATGACTAACTTCTTGTGATTTACACTGGACCTTGGCCATCTCTAAAACTTCATAGAAGAATTCGATGTCTTCCTGAGTACTTGCGGATGCTGGTGCATACACCTGTATGATATTGATATCAAATGGTTTGCCTCCCAATTTGACCAGCAAAACTCTGTCGGACACAGCCAAGTATCCCTTAACTGCTTTTGATTTGTCTTTGTCCATTATGATGCCTACACGTCTTTCATGTGAATTACCACCAGAGTATATCACTGTGTATTCTCCTGATGTTATCATGCCTGCCCCCTTCCATCTCACTTCCCCTAGTCCTAAAATACTGATGTTAAGCCTTTCCATCTCCATTTTGATGTTGTCTAATTCGCCCTTCTGCAGCAGTGTTCTGATGTTCCCATGTTTCTATTTTGGTGTTTCTAAGTTTGATTTTGGGTTTATCTCGGAGGAGGTCTGGCCCCAGACGTGCGGCATGCAGGCCCACCAGCGTGTGGATATGCCCTTGTGCCCACGAACCAGATCCCCAAGCTATGGGTAAATAGCTCCACTGCCTTGTGGACATCTCGGGAGAGAGTAAGGCTAAGGGAGTTAACCCCGAAAAAAAAACGATGGAAGGCAAGGGGAAACCACCATCGTAGTTTTCCCCAGGACAACCATGGACAAAGGAAAGATGTATGAAGTTTACGACGTTGATAGGTGCTCCGGTAGGGACTGTCATGCGGCGCAGGTGACACCAGACCGTCAGCCAGCTACTGCGACCCAAACTAATATTAAACCCAAATAGATAGATAGATAGATAGATAGATAGACAGATAGATAGATAGATAGGTTCATTGGCAGATTGACAGATACATTGATAGATATAGTTATAGACGAGGGCAGTAAAATCGTAGATGCTAAAATTCTCACACAAATTGATATTTAACACAAAAAAGCCAAAAGGAACAAAATCGTAATAGAACCGCCAAAGTCTGCCGCAATGTTACCAGACAAAAAAGTATTCTTCGTCTCGTATCATACAACATGAAAGAAAACATCTTTGAGTAATTTACTTCAGAATCAGTTGTCGTTTGCATGTCAGTGCGATCACTATATATTGTATTTTATTTGTATACCTTGCTTTTACTAACCGTTGACATTTGGGAACTGAATGCCTGTTGTATACAGATTTTCTGTACTATCTGAAACACAACCAAACGCAGTAACAAATCACGGTGTGTATACTTGACAGATAGATTATGGTGAACCATTATGAACAAATCTAATGTTTGAAACAACACAGAATAAAACTTGTATGTGAAACAACACAGAATAAATCTTGTGTGTTTTGAACAACTGATGAGTGGGAAACGCAACAAAAAGTTAATTGACCTTGTATAATCATGTTTAAAAAAAATAAAGTCATGAACCATAAACACATCTGTGGCATGGACAGTGATTTTATGTTGTGCCATTCTGCACGAAAGGAAACTGTAGAATCCAGGACAGGTGTCCATTTTACCAGGCAGAGCAAAGATTGTTTTCTTTCTCCTCAAACAATCAGGACTGTATCCACATCACGGTTCAGAAGTTGTTGTGATATTGATGTATTTCGTCTTTGTTCTTAGATGGACTTTCTTTTATGACATCAAATTCTGCTCTTCTTTAACTTGGATTTTCTCGTAGGTTTTGGTTTGCTTTGTTGCTGTTGTCACTGTCTTCACATACCTCACTGCATTCAAGTTGTGTCGAACCTTGGTTTTTAAATGTCTTCAGTTTCTTTCCCTTCTTATTCTTTTTTTTCCCCCTTCTGCTATTCTTCTTCTTCTTCTTCTTCTTCTTCTTCTTCTTCTTCTTCCTTTTCTTCTTCTTCTTCTTCTTTTTCTTCTTCTTCTTCTTCTTTCTTCTTCTTCTTCTTCTTCTTCTTCTTCTTCTTCTTCTTTTTCTTCTTCCTTTTCTTCTTCTTCTTCTTCTTCTTTTTCTTCTTTTTCTTCTTTTTCTTCTTCCTTTTCTTCTTCTTCTTCTTCTTCTTCTTCTTCTTCTTCTTCTTCTTCTTCTTCTTCTCTTCTTCTTCTTCTTTCTTCTTCTTTTTCTTCTTCTTTTTCTTCTTCCTTTTCTTCTTCTTCTTCTTCTTCTTCTTCTTCTTCTTCTTCTTCTTCTTCTTCTTCTTCTTCTTCTTCTTCTTCTTCTTCTTCTTCTTCTTCTTCTTTTCTTCTTCTTCTTCTTCTTCTTCTTCTTCTTCTTCTTCTTCTTCTTCTTCTTCTTCTTCTTCTTCTTCTTCTTCTTCTTCTTCTTCTTCTTCTTCTTCTTCTTCTTCTTCTTCTTCTTCTTTTTCTTTTCTTCTCTTCTTTTTCTTCTTCTTTTTTCTTTTCGTTTCTTCTTCTTCATTCTTCTTCTTCGTCGTCTTCTTCTTCTTCGTCGTCTTCTTCTTTTTCGTCTTCTTCTTCTTCTTCTTACTTGGTCGTTGTTTTAACGTGATCTTAGCCCCGATATGGCTCAGTAGTATGCTGGACTTTCTTACCCCCCTCTCTCTCTCTCGACGTGGAAAATGCAAAGTTTTTGATTCCGACATGGCCAAAAGACAAGATGTTGTATCTATTTTGTCATCTGATGACGAAGTCATAATCAAATCAGTGGCACTATACATTGCGGAAGCACAAAAAATAAGACATAAACACTTACAAGCCCGACAATAGTGCTAGACAATATCATACTGGGATTAATTTAATCTCTTTTGACTGATGTGGGCTATATCACGTTAACTCCAAAAGAAGCCGCTTTATTATAGACTCTGTTTTGTAAAGAGCTGTTTTCATTTGCTTTATTTTGCTTTGTTTGCCGATAATTTAAGAGTAGCTAATAATATGAAAATAATGGTATATTTGTAGAATATGTTAGAAGTGGATATTGAAAGGGTATATAGACACTTAAGGGTCTACTATACATGTTAACAAAAACAAACAAAAACAAACAAACCAAAAAACAAATAAATAAAAGGCATAGTGATGTCCCTTGTTAACAGAGTATTTTGGGCAGTTATGTGAAGATTATATTATTATCACTAAATGTAAGGTTTGGGTGGTCTAGCCCAGATGTTTCATCATATTACAGTTTTGATGTGTGTGTGTGTGCGCACGAGCGCGCGCCCGCGTGTGAGCGTATATGGATGCGTGTGAGTGGGTGTGGGTGTGTGAAAAAGATTTTGGTTTGTCTAAACCTAGACAAATTATTGGCCTGAATGTGGGAACACTGTTCTGATATTTTTTGTTGTTGTTTTCTTTGCATTATGTAGTAGTGGTAAAATGGATGATTGTTCATTATATATGATTTGAATATGTTCGACTGTTCAAGGAATGGATGTTTGATATTTTTTTTGATTATGTGTGAAGAATTTGCGCACATACAAAGAGTGGATTATGTGTCGCACTACTGGAAAATTGTTATCCCCCTTGTCAAAAGACCTTTTCGGGTAATGACAATAAACAGTTTCAGTTTCAGTTTCAGTTTCAGTTTCTTCTCTCTCACTTTCTCTCTCTCTCTCTCTATATATATGTATGTATATATACATATACATATATACATAATTATATACACATGCGTATTATATATATATATATATATATATATATATATATATATATGTCCTGCCGGTGCCGCCTTCGCCTTCTGTCTCGCCGGTGCCGCTTTCGTCTTCTGTCCCGCCGGCGCTGCCCTCGTCTTCTGTCCCGCTGGTGCCGCCTTTGTCTTTCGTCCCGCTGGTGCCGCCTTCGTCTTCTGTCCCGTCGTTGCTGCCTTCATCTTCTGCCCCGCTGGTGTCACCTTCATCCTCTGTCCCGTCGGTGCTGCCTTCGCCTCCGTCTCGGCCACCGCCATGTGATAAACTAAAACTATGCCTTTTTAACGCTCAGTCAACATGTGCAGATGGCAAAGCCGATGTCATTGCTGACTTTATTGCAGATGAGCATGTTTGACATTGTTTTTATTACAGAAACATGGCTTAACCCCCTTGGTCATGAACCTATACATGCGAGTCTCACTCTGAGTGGTTACAGGCTTGCTTCTTTCCATCGCTCATCCCGAGGTGGTGGTATCGCCATCCTCTACGACTCACTCCATTCCCGCCTATCTTTCTCGCAGTCTCTGCCTTTCTCCCATCCTTCTTTCGAGCACGTTGAAATATCCTTCCAATCCACCCCTCACCCCATCACCTTCTCCTGTGTCTATCGACCTCCATCTAGCTCTGCCAACAAGCTCACCACATCCATGTTTCTCTCTGACTTTGATCAACTTCTTGATTACTACTGCCTCTTACCTGGAAATCTCATCATTCTAGGTGACATTCAATGTCCACTACGACAACACTCACCGTTATGACACAAGACATATCATCAACTCTCTGTCCAATCACAATATGACACAACATATTTCTGAACCAACCCATCAAAAAGGTCACATTCTTGACTGGATCATTTCTCGTGATCACCACAATTCAGCTACTGACAACTGCCTAGTTCTTTCTACCCGTCTAACTTCAGCCCTTCCATCTGACCACTCTGCAATTCTCTGTTCTCTTGACATTTCTCCTCCTTCCGTACCACGCGCACAGTGACTCGACGCAATCTCAAATCTATAGACCTCTCCACATTTTCATCTGATGCCTCCCGCCTCTTTTCTGAAAAGTCACATAACCTTGCCGATGAATTCTATACTACTCTCCACCATCTTCTGACACTCATGCTCCAGCCACAACCCGTCTTTTACCTGACCGCCCCCCTACCCCCTGGCTCACTCATAAGATTGCCTGTGCAAAACGTGCCCACCGCAGAGCAGAGCGCCGCTGGCGCAAATCCAAACTCACTGTACATAGGCAACTTTTCCAAGCCTCTAAAACAAAAGTATCCACCCTCATTGCATCTGCAAAAAAAAGCTATTTCCAAACCAAAATCCTGAATGCCTCTTCTTCAAGAGAACTCTTTACAACCATGAATCATCTCCCAACAAAACACACAAATGAAGAACTCCCATCTGTATTCTCCAAGTATTTTCACCACCAAAATACAAACTCTTCGTGACAGGCTTGACAGGACACCCTGTCAGCCGTGCCCACCTGACCCTTCCTTCTCTGGCACACCTCTTACTACTTTTACCCCAGTCTCACAAGAAGAAATTCTCAACACAATCAGATCCATGTCGTTCAAAACCTGCGAACTGGATCCTCTTCCAGGTTCTCTCTACTCTGACTGTCTCCCTACTCTCTTTCCATTCATCACTGACATCATCAACACTTCTCTTCAAACTGAAACTGTCCCAGATTCTTTCAAGTCTGCTATTGTTCACCCTCTCCTCAAGAAAACAATTTAGACCCAAATGAACTGAAAAATTACCGGCCTATCTCTAAATCTCTCTTTCTTGTCAAAACTCATCGAAAAAGTTGTCCTCAACCAGCTGAACTCTCACCTGTCTGCCAACAATCTCCTCAATCCTTTCCAGTCAAACCTACCGCCAGTGCCATATCACTGAAACTGCCCTCTACACATTCTCAACAATCTCCTCCTTGCAACTGATACTGGCAAAGTCTCTCTCCTCACACTCCTTGATCTGTCTGCAGCCTTCGATACCATTGATCATGGTATTCTCCTTTCTAGACTTCATCATACTTTTGGCATCTCAGACATTGCTCTCCTGGTTCACTTCATATCTATCAAACAGAAAAACAAACTGTTCTCATTAATGGCACTTACTCTCAACCTGCATACCTGACCTGTGGTGTTCTACAAGGATCTGTCCTTGGTCCTGTTCTTTTCACTCTTTACACCTCCCCCCTGTCCACCATCATCAACTCCCACTCTATAAAACACCACTTCTATGCTGATGACACCCAACTTCTAGACAGTGACACACCAGACAATATACAGCGCCTCTTGACTCACACCACTGAGTGTTACTCGGACATTAAGAACTGGATGAAGTTCAACAAACTTCAGCTTAATGATGACAAGACAGAAGCTATCCTCATTGGCACCCGTCAGAAACTTTCTCAGCTGCCTCCTCTTTCTCTCCCATTATGTAACACATCAGTCCCAATTTCTGATTCAGCTAAAAAACCTTGGTGTCTGCATTGACTCTACCCCTCCTTGAACAACTTTGTTTCTCAAACTGCCAGATCTTGCTACTATCACCTCCATCGTATAAGCCTGATCAGGAAGCATCTCTCTGTCGAAACAACTGCAACACTCGTTCTCTCCTTCATAATGTCTCGCATTGACTATTGCAATTCACTCCTGTCTGGTCTTCCTGCCTCCACCATTCACATCCTGCAGCGCATTCAAAACAATGCTGCACGCCTTGTACTCAAAAAGAAAAAAAGCTGACCACATATCTCCTCTCCTGGCACAACTTCACTGGCTCCCTGTATCAAAGCGCATAGGTTGCTGACGGACTGAGAGAGGAAGTTTGTTCCAGGAGAGCGGACCAGAAACAGAGAAGGCTCGTGGACCATAGGTATTGAGCTTAGTGCGTGGAAAGCGAAAAGTCAGAGGATCGGAGGCAGAGCGGAGGGTACGTGAGGGAACATAGATCTCATGTAGGCTTGACAGGTAATCGGGGCTACGTGTGTTTCATCCAATCTGGAAGATCCTTTGTGCACTCCCAGTCATCAGCTCTATCCAGTAGACCTAAGTCTGAACTCTGGGTGTCAGCTTTTCCGTGCCAGAACTGGCTGCTTTGTGCCATCTAGAAGGTTGCCAGAGCTTATGATGGCGTGTTTATAACACTGCAATACAAATAATTTGTGCCATCTCTTTGATCAGATGATTGTGCATTCATGTGTATATTTCACGGATTGGTGCTTCTTTGCTCGAGTTCTGTTTGTTTGCCCTGTCGCAAGGATCATGCAGGGTTATCTGACTTCCCAATTTCGCCAGATTTGAAATCAAGGGCAGTGTGTCATGTATGTGTCTAAAAATGAAACTGATCCTGAGAAAGACCACATGTCACATTTCATTCTAGCTGTAACGTCTTTCAAGTGCACTGTGCCATGTTGTCTGTTAATGACCCCATGTCGGCCATGCTGGAATGCTGTTGGGGTTCGTTTGCCATACTCTTCTTCGTAATCACTTGTATTGCTATATCTCTCTTTCTATGCATTTAACCACCATTCCATTTTCAATGATCCCATTCTCTGTCTATTGCTTTGTATGTGTCCTTTCATTTCTGTAACATACAGGCTTTCTTCTGGCACCTCCATTGCTTTCTGGACTTTCCATTTTCTGCCAGTCTTAAGCTTAGGCTGGACTGATCTTGCTAGATCATTTCTGAGATATTCAAGCATAATTAGAGGCCTAACCTTTCCCACATTGCACTCTTCAATGATGGATTTTAGGGATTGACTTTAGTCTAAACCTGCTGACAGTAAAATTCAGTGTCATTGAGAAGGTGGGATACTAAGTTATTTTCTTGTGCATGTGCTGATATTGGTCTCTATGGAATCCACTATGATTGTGCTGATACCATATAGCAGCAGATGTCAGACGAAGATTGGAAATCATTATGAAATACAGACACCAGAACTTGTAATTGTCAAGGAAGCAACACTGGTCTACTACTTGCAGACATTCTTCTACCATTTCGCTTGGTTTTACTCTGTCTGCATCTTTCAAGTTTCAGTTTCAGTTTCAGTTTCTCAAGACGACATCTCCGCGCTCGGAACGAATTCCATACGCAGTAACGTCACAAGTGTCATGTGTATGGTGATCATGGCACAAGCCTTAAGCCTGCACATAAACCCATGAGCTGGTCAGGTCCTAAGGCCCTACCTAGCCTATGCTTTACCTAGTATATATTTCATACTGTATTGTATCAGCCTATTATTGGAATAATCTTGGTTTCATCCAAATGGCATGTGTATCTGATCTTAAAAAGAAGAAACACCGAATCAATGGACAAAGCCTCAGCCATCTACCAACTAGGTGAAGACAACATTTTCTTTATCATAGCCCCGCCAGTCTGTCGTTCACTTCCGAGGAAGGAAAAGAGGAAATAGATAGGTATGCAGGTAAGTGAGTACGTAAGGAAACAAGTCAGTCAGTCAGTCAGTCAGTCAGTCAGTCAGTCAGTCAGTCAGTCAGTAAGTCAGTCAGTCAGTCAGTAAGTAAGTAAGAAAGTAAGTGAACAAATGCGTAAACAGGTAAATAAATAGATACAGAATAGTGGAGTACGGAGATATATAAAACAAGTAAGAAATGAAAATAACAAACAACGGTAAACACATGCATATACCCACATGCCAGCACACAGATATGCACACGTACATACATTCACGCATACACACACCAGTATCCACACAGCTTGATGGCCGACAACACCACCACCAACAACAGCCACGGTAACAGCAGCAACAACAACAACGGCAGCGGCAGCAGCAGCAGGAAAGAGGAAACACGCATATATACATATCATAACAAACTTACAGACATATCTGGACAGCAAACAGCAAACACCACACACACACACACACACACACACACACACACACCACACACACACACACACACACACACACACACACACACACACACACACACACACACACACACACACACACACACACACACACACACATACGGTTTGGCAAACTTGCTTGTTCTTCAGTTATCTTTTCCTTTTCTTCACTTTTCATCTATCTCTGTTTCAGGAAAAGCCCAAACACTTTCCATTCCACGTCGTAAGAATCTGTGCAGTGTTACTTTTGAGATGATACCAATGTTGGTCTGATCAATGACAGCTCCTGTTTTTCCTTTCATAATAGATTTTCTGTCACTTCCTCTATCTATTCCTTTTTTGGGTAAGACGTTCAATGGTATGATGACTCACAGTTTGCTCGCGAAGGTACAATTTAAAGTGTCTAAAGACCTCAGACTTTTCTAGATGGAGATGTTTTTGTTGTAGTGGCATTGCCAGCACGTTTATTGGCCCGTTCATTTCCCTTAACACCAGTGTGTCCAAGGCAGTAGATCCATGTGATATTTTGTAGGTCGATACTGTTCATTACTTTGTGCCATTCTCGGATCTCCACTCCACTCACACATACACACACACGCACGCACATATACACACAAGCATTTATGTGCATCATACACACATACACGCTCACACCAATACACACAGTCTAATGATCACCTGTGTGAACAGAGGTACAAGTTAGGAAATCAGCGTGACTGGGAGGACGACAGCCAAAGCCCGGACACAGAATGTTCCCTTCAGCACACGTGGTACACAGACGTTCGTCACTTTGGTCCAGACAGTCAGGGAGACCATCACACATGTAATTCCTGTACAGATCAAGGGACTTAAGATCATTAGTACACAGACGTTCGTCACTTTGGTCCAGACAGTCAGGGTGACCATCACACATGTAATTCCTGTACAGATCAAGGGACTTAAGATCATTAGTACACAGACGTTCGTCACTTTGGTCCAGACAGTCAGGGAGACCATCACACATGTAATTCCTGTACAGATCAAGGGGCTTAAGATCATGACAAGATCATCGCTCCCAGGTATTTTGTGTGACTGTATTTGCTTCTTGTGTTTGTTTGGTTGTTTGCTTGTTGGTTCATTTCATTTGTTTGCTTGTTGGTTGGTGAATTAATTTCAGATGAATTTGTTTTATTTTCCCAGTACTGACAAAGCATGCGAAGGGAAAACCTAATATTATTATCGTAACAGGGATAGTTTTAGAAAAGAGCGTTTTTTACAACCCAGGCATGGACAGGACAACGAATCAAGATGACAGCCCCAGGATCCACCGAGAGGGAGGGGCGGAAGATGGATCCACAAGGATTGATTCAACGGATAACGACCTAGGCAGGGACAGGACAGCGACTCAAGAACATCAAGAAAGCAGCTTCACTTGCGAGCATGTTGCAGAAAGTTCGGCACCTGGCGAGGGTTGAGGATGCACCAGGCTAGGGTCTGTATGAGGGAGAGAAGACAGTGCAGATCGACAGATCGTAAGACACGAAACAAATCATCCCAGGACGAAAACCACAGTGGATCGATTAGTGCTCCAGTCCACTCTCCTTCCGTCCAGACCCAGAGCGGTGCAGAGCAGCAAACCCAGGAACCAGGGACAAGGAAGCCGAGAATACTGTGGCTTGCTGCCAATGAGAAGGCAAAGTACAAGGTACTGGAAGATAACGTCAGGAAGAAACTGAAAGAAGCCAAGAAGAATTCCAGCGGAGGCGAAGCCAAAGAGATGTTGGGCGTGTTTGCAAACATTATCTACGAGTCGGCGATGGAAGAATTTGGTAGCGGCGAGGTAGAGAAGAAAACACCTTTGCAGAAAGGGGGATTGAGTAGAAGGCAGAGAGTGCTAGCACAACTGAGAAAACAGAAACGCGACTTGCAGAAGCAGAGAAAAAATGCACCACCAGAAGAACAAGAAGGCCTGAGAATCATGTTTGAAGACCTTAAAAAAAAGAGCAGAGACCTCCAGAGGCAAGAAAGAAGACGCACCAGAAGAAAAGAGAGCAGAAGAGCACGTGAGGAATTTATGAAGAATCCATATGGAGCAGCTAAGAAGTTGTTCACGAGGCACGGAGCGGGAAGTTGAAGTGTACGAAAGAAGAGCTAGACACTCATGTCAAGCAGACGTACAGCGATCCAAAAAGGGATGAGCCGCTGCCAGACATGAAAGGCCTGAAGCATCCGACTGCCCCTGGTGTGAGCTTCCAGCTTGGTCCGATCAGAGAAAAAGAAGTGGACGAGTTTGTCAGAAAAGCAAGAGCCAAAAGTGCACCTGGAGGAGATGGCGTGTCCTACAAGGTTTTCAAGTATAGCGACGAGTTGAGGCACACCCTTTTTGAGATGCTAAGAGCTTTGTGGGAAGACAAGGAGCTTGCTGAAGGTTGGTGCAGAGCAGAAGGAGTGTACCTACCAAAGGAACAGAATGCAGAGATTATAGGGCAGTTCCGACCCATCTCCATCATTAATGTGGCGTGCAAGATCTTCATGGGAATACTTGCGAAGAGGACTGTGGCATATCTGCAAAGCAACGGCTATGTGGATGAGAGCGTGCAGAAAGCTGGGAATCCAGGGATCCTAGGATGCATTGAACACTCTTTTACGATCTGGGATGCAATCCAGGAGGCCAAGAAAACCAAAGGAAGCCTAAGTGTGGTTTGGTTGGATCTGGCGAATGCCTACGGATCCGTTCCCCATGAACTGCTGATGAAAGCAATGGACTTCTTTTACATCCCGCACTAGGTGCAAGGCATCATGAAAGAATACTACGGTAACTTCCAGATGCGATTCTCGACCAAAGACTTCATAACTGAGTGGCACCGATTGGAGATTGGGATCGCAGCCGACTGCACTATATCTGTCATCTGGTTCATCCTGGTGATGGAGATGCTACTGAGATCTGCAGACTGCGCTGAGGAAAAAGCAAAGGTGAGATCACCAAAGAAAGTCTTCATGGATGACGTGACCTTGCTGACAAGAGATACGGACACAATGCAGGGTGTTTTGACTCGGCTGGATGAGCTGATCACTTGGTCCAGGATGAAGTTTAAAGCCAAGAAATCTAGAAGCCTGACTATTCACAAAGGGAAGCAGAAGCAACAGAAGTTTACAATCGCAGGGGAACAGATGCCTACAGTAAAAGAGCAACCTGTGAAAAGTTTGGGACGGTGGTATGCAGGAACCCTGTCAGACAGGAGTCGGGGTGTGGAAATCATGAAGCAGGCTAAAGATGGGCTAAAAGCGATTGACCAAACAAAACTGCCAGGAAAGTATAAGATATGGTGTTTACAGTTTGCCCTCTACCCTCGACTGGCATGGCCGCTGATGACGTACGAAGTCGCCGTGTCGAGAGTTGAGATGATCGAGAAAACATGTAACACCTACATCAGGAAGTGGCTGGGGCTGCCTCGCACAACCAACACATCAGCCCTGTACAGGCAGAAGGGAGCGCTCCAGCTACCCCTCGCATCCATCGTGGAGATCTACAAGGCAGGAAAGATCAGAACTGTGATGATGCTGAGGGAGTCGAGGGATCAAAAAGTCAGCGACGATCCACCAGAAGTCAGAACAGGGAGAAAATGGAAGGCGGAGGATGCGGCTGACGAGATCATCTCTTCGTTGGAACATGGCGACATTGTAGGTCCAGCACAGACGGGCAGGTTGGGACTTGGCAACGGCGACTTCAGACCTTTTAGGAAGATGTCCCAACGAGACAGAAGAGCAGCTGCAGCAAGGCAGGTGCGAAAGAATGAGGCTGAAAGGCGAGAAGTTCACCTCATTCAGTGTGCTCAACAAGGGCGGGTGACCGGGTGGGAGGAGCATGTAGTGGAAAGAAAGATTGGATGGAGTGAGATCTGGGAGTGGAACACATCGAGGTTAAGCTTTCTTCTCCGGTCCACCTATGATGTTCTGCCTTCACCAGTGAACTTAGTCAGATGGAAGGTCCAGGAAGATGACAAGTGCAGGTGCGGCAAACTAGGAACCATGAAGCATATCCTCTCAAACTGCCACCTGGCCCTGAATAGATACACCTGGAGACACAATGAAGTGCTCAGGGTGTTTACCAAGATGGCGAAGGAGCAGGTGGAGGAGGGAAAATACGCTCTTAAGCCGCAGAAACAAGGACTGGGCAAGATCATGTTTGTACCGCAAGGAAGCAAGGAAAGAAGGCAAGCGAGGCCACGGATGGCTAGTGTGGTGGTCTGTGGGAGGTAGCCGCAGACCTTGAGGGCTGCGAGAGATTCTTCCCCATCCCAACAACGAAGAAGCCAGACTTGGTGGTATGGAGCAAGGAAGAGAGAGAGGTGCACCTTGTGGAGCTGACGGTGCCCCACGAAGACAATATCAGGGCTGCACACGAGCGGAAGGAGAATCGCTACGAGGCTCTTGTCGATGAATGCGAGGAGGCGGGATGGAAAGCAACGCACTTCCCAGTCGAAGTCGGCTGCAGAGGTTACATCGCAAATAGCGTCAGAAAGTGGATGAAAGTGGCTGGACTTGGTCCGAAGAAAGTGAAAACCATGACAAAAGCTCTACAGAAGACCGTAGAGAAAGCAAGTCATTGGATCTGGTTGAAGAGAGAGGACACCTCCTGGAGCGAGTCCTGACGGTTGATGGCAAAGGCATACAGTCGAACTGGCAGGGAGACCTCACATCGGTGAGGGGGCTCGGTGCGTCATTGAAGCTGTAGAGAGGAAGAGCCCGAAACAGCGACGCATTCTCTCCTGATGATCTCCACGCCAGAGTCCGGCCCTCGGAGCTTTCGACTGTTAGCAGTGTAAGCTGTTTTCAATGATTTAATAGACATTTGACAACCAAGCAGCTGTCTCAGCTCTAAATGTATGTATAAAACGCTTCATAACACACACACACACACACACACACACACACACACACACACACACACACACACACACACACACACACACACACACACACACACACACACACATATATATATATATATATATATATATATATATATATATATATATATACACACACGTAGTTGCACACATAACAGGTTGAGGGACACCCATGTACACTCCAGTGCTATCATTGTCATGCTCCTGTGTCCAATTTCATAGATGCACATTAAGGATATATTAGAATACATCTCTGAAACAAGCAAACTGTTTCAACAACTTACTAGTACCAGTGTTGACTCCAATACATTGTTGTTGTTTTTTTTATCTACAGTCTGTGTGTTACATGTTTGAAACAAGGCATGAATAAAACATTTGATGAAATTGGTAGATATTCATAGCTGCTCCTAAATTGGTTGGTTTATACAAGTCAGAATCAAACAGCATAAGTTGTCTTCTCCTTGAATGCTACAAGATGGATGTACACACTCATTCTGTAGGCAGTCATTCACCAAGACTGCAAGTCTTCAGAATGCTGGATTATTTTTATATCCAACTTATCTACCTACATGGGAACATTACATTTTCAGTTCTACAATAATCGACTGAATTGCATGTTTTGGTGAAACGGCTGTATATTATTTACTAAGTTTCACAGCCTAACTTATATTCCAAGTGTGTGTATATATGCATGCATTCATGCATACATGTAAAAATAATTATATGTATCCAGCCAGCCAGCCAGCCTGTCCTCCATCCGTCTATTTATCTATCTATCAATCTGTCTCTGTTTCTCTATCCATCTATCTATCTATCTACTTATCTATCTATCTATCCATCTATCTATCTATCTATCTATCTATCTATCTATCTGTCTATCTATCTGTCTGTCTGTCTATCTCTCTATCTAAATATCTATCTATATATCTATATATATATATATCTTTCTATCTATCTATCTATCTATCTATCTATCTATCTATCTATCTATCTATATCTATCTATCTATCTACCTATCTATCTATCTATCTATCTATCTATCTATCTATCTCTCGGTCTATCTATCTATCTACCTGTCTCTCTCTCTATCTATCTATCTATCTATATATCTATCTATCTATCTATCTATCTGTCAGTCTATCTATCTATCTACCTGTCTCTCTATCTATCTATCTATCTATATGTCTGTCTGTCTATCAATCTATGTATCTGTCTATCTGTCTATCTATCTATCTATCTATCTATCTATCTATCTATCTATCTATCTATCCATCTATCTATGTGTATAAATGTGTCTGTGTTTGTATGAATGTATGGACATGCGCGCGCGTGTGTGTGTGTGTGCGCGCGCGCGGTGTGATGCGTGTATGCGTGTGTGTGTGTGTGGACGCACTTATATATTTTTTCTGTGTGGAAGAGTGAGTGGGTCAGTTAATGAGATGGAATGAGATGCTTGCAAAATATTATTTTGATTACATGTTTTTTTTATAATTAGATATACTTACTTTTTTGTAAGCGGTATGAGTTGGCCATTGGCACAGACATGATAGGGTTGAAGTATGGACATATCTGTGGGAATATCACAGCCTGTCTCATCATAGCCATCTGTACAGTCACCATGTCCATCACATACCAAGCTGTAGTGAACATGGCCACCCGATTTACAGTCAAACAATTTGAGATTATTTAGGGATGAAGACATTCCATTCCTTTTTTGGGGACACTGCTGAAACAGGAATACAAAAGACCCATCTGTGCAGTTTTTCAGTGAACGTGTAAAACGGCTAACAGAGGAAGGCAGGGATTTTGTGTTGTTGAAGTGAAGTCTGATAGACCGTGGACTGTTAGCTTCCTGGTCGTTGGAACTGACGTTTGCTTTCATACAAAGAAAACCAGTCACTGTGGTGTTATAGTCACACTCTGATCCATAAAATGTTCTTATAGATACCTCTCCATACGAAAAGAAAAAAGACAACTTTGAATTTGGTTGGATGCCTGGCAATGGTAGATCCCCATGGTTCATGATTCCTTCTCCCCATTGCCATATGTGTTGATACTGTGACGTCATCTGTATAGATTTACTGAAAATTGGCCTTTTGGTCAAATCAACAGACAGACACATAGCTGAAATGCCAGTACGTGCAATGACAGAAGCCAATAACTTGCGTTCTATAGGTTCTGGTAGGACTGCTAGTTTACCACCAGACTGTTGGTCACAAGCTTGAGACACTTCCTTTGTGGACATGATGACCACTTGAAGACAACGGTCATGTTGGAGAAACCAATTGTGACCACAGGAGACTGACCTGTAGGTACAGTCAGCAGGTTCATCCTCTCCCCCTACACACTGCTGCACCTTGTCACACAGGATATACACAGGGATGGTGGCAGAAGAACAGTCATACATAGCATTTTCTGCAGCCATAGGAGCCACAATTGTGAACGTAGAGTTTGTATGTGATGAAGCTGTGGGCATGAGATGCAGAGGATGAGTGGAGTAATTGAGACTAAAACTGGATGGAGCATTCTCTACAGTGAAGAAAGGCCAGGGCATGGTTCTGACCCACACAGATATCTCACCATGAGGCAAAAGCAGAACAGCAGTCGTTACATCAGGATGACGAAATAACAGCTTGTGCCCAGACCTCACTTCAAGCTGCTCATACCATTTTAAACTGAAGTGGGTAAAGTGCAGAATTATGCCTTGGTTGTCTTGAGCAGGTTTGATGTGCCAGGAAAGTTCATGGGTACACCAACAACTCTTGGCAGGCTCAGTCCACTCCACCCGGCCTTCAGTAGTGTCAAGGTGTGTCGTGTAGGTGTAGATACGGGCCCAGCTGCATTGGTTACACTCGTCTGTTTCATAGCCTGGTGTGGAGCTCATGGGGCTTGTCCAGCTGATTCTGTCATACTCCATGGAAAATAAATAGTATTCACTTGTATCACTTAATGTGTTATACGTGGTGGGAATTGAATGTGATTCACTTACACTGTTTGGTGAATCATACTTGGCAAAATTTGTAATAGACTGGTTTGTAATGCTGGATGTACCAGACTTGGTGAAAGTTGAGTAGGATTCACTTGTACTATCTAATACATCAGACTCTGTAAAAGTTAAAAAAGATTCAGATGTGCCGCTCAAAGCGTCAAACTCTAAAAATTTTGAATAAGATTCACTCGATGTACCTGTAGTTTTAGACTCATTGAACGTCATGAAAGAGTGGCTTGTACCTTTAAATTTAAATGCATCATACTCAGTTGAAGTTGGGACAAGTTTATCTGTGCCACTGACTGAAAGAATGTTATCTACAATGTCAGTTCTAATGCTATCATCTGTTGTGTACTCGTGTAATCCATTGTGTGTATCCTCGTCACCGTCCTTCTTTCTAGAGCCTTCTATATATTTTGTCGCCATCAGA
The DNA here is from genome assembly GCA_030674185.1 of Monoplex corrugatus. NCBI lineage: Eukaryota > Metazoa > Mollusca > Gastropoda > Littorinimorpha > Ranellidae > Monoplex > Monoplex corrugatus. The sequence continues at coordinate 29,416 of JAPXFY010001187.1, forward strand.
TCACCTTGCTGTTGATGCTGCTTGAGTTTCTGGCTCAAAACGTTTGTCGTAAAAAATCTTGATGGATCACTGGCTTTGTTCTCAAGGTGTACAGTGTTTTCTTTGTCCACTTCATTCTGAGTATGGACATGTCCTACTAGTGACCACACTATTGCCAATATCATAACCAAACAGCAGTGACAACTTCTGTTCATATTGTTCTTTTTTGTGTTGCTGATTACATGTATACACCGTTGTTTGCAGATAGTCAACATTTTGTTAAAAATGGAAATACAATTTAAAGTGTTTGGCAGCCATTCATTAAAGTTACCAGTGTGGTTTTAACTGATACAGGTGATTACCACTTGTACAATGAACTGGACTGATATCCCTGTTTAAACGTCAAACATCTTCATATTTTAGTCTGATAATGTTTATTTACTGACATGATGCTGTTGGTGGACTTCATTCTGTCCAAGGATGCACACAGTGTGTGTGTGTGTGTGTGTGTGTGTGTGTGTGTGTGTGTGTGTGTGTGTGTGTGTGTGTTTGTGTGTGTGTGTGTGTGTGTTTGTGTGTTTGTGTGTGTGTTTGTGTGTGTGTGTGTGTTTGTGTTTGTGTCTTTGTGTTTGTGTGTGTGTTTGTGTTTGTGTGTGTCTGCGTGTACTTGTGTATGTGTACGCGTGTTTGTGTGTATGTGTAGGTGCACGTGTATGCGTGCATGCGTGATTTTTGTTTATGATGGCACATGCTATTATGTGGTCTTTTCTCTGAGGTGCTCTGTACTCTCCAAGCTATAGGGAATGACAAACTCCCAACCTGACCAAGGCAGAGGAACCAAAAGAGTAGTACTCCAGTATATCCACATTTACTGTAGGATACCAGACCAAAGATGAGGCAGCAAATAGAGGAACCCAGGAAGACCAAACAGACAGCAGTGCTGGCTACTGCGAAAAGACGATCATGGTCAGATTGCTCCCTCTTCTGTTCAGATAGTGGCAAATGATCCTGTATCAAACCAGCTGTTTTTACAAATCACTGTTGGGTTAGGAAAACGGCTTAACAAAAGAAAGAAAGAAAGAAACACAACAAACGAAACAAACAAAACTAGAAGCTTTAAGTTTGTATGACAGAGCTACAATCAAAATTATTGGATATATGTATTCATTTATATCGGCCATGAATATCCATTACCTGCGAAGGTGGATTTGTTTGTTTGCCCGTTTGTATATTTGTTTGCGCTTTGTGTTTTTTGAGGAGTGTTCTGAGCTTACAGTTTTTGTGCTCTGTATCTGGTTCTATGCTAGCTGAATGGGTAGTGCAAACTGTGTTAGATTTGAGAAGTGGTGCAGCACTGTGGTGCCATGGTCCCAAATGAGAGAGCAGCCCGAGTTTGATATGGTAAGTCCAGTACGAAAAAAAAAGAATACGAATATAACTAATACATCCTGGCGTGAAGCCAGCCCAGGAGATGAATACTTGGAGTGTTGGTCAGTAAATTTTGAGCAACATTATCTGTAACGCTTGCATAATTTGGATGAGATTGGATTTTGTTGTTTCTATTTGCCTGGCGAGCCCATACCATGATAATATCTGGTTTAACAGCTGGTAATGACACAAAATTCCACAGTAATGTTTTTGGGTCAATGGAGGTCCATAGCCACAATAATGTTTTGGGACTGATGCAAGTCCATAGCCACAATAATGTTTTTGGGCCAATGGAGGTCCATAGCCACAATAATGTTTTTGGGTCGATGGAGGTCCATAACCACAATAATGTTTTTGGGCCAATGGAGGTCCATAGCCACAATAATGTTTTTGGGTCGATGGAGGTCCATAGCCACAATAATGTTTTTGGGTCGATGGAGGTCCATAACCACAGTAATGTTTTTGGGTCGATGGAGGTCCATAGCCACAATAATGTTTTTGGGGTCGATGGAGGTCCATAGCCACAATAACGTTTTTGGGTCGATGGAGGTCCATAGCCACAATAATGTTTTGGGGCCAATGGAGGTCCATAGCCACAATAATGTTTTTGGGTCGATGGAGGTCCATAGCCACAATAATGTTTTTGGGCCAATGGAGGTCCATAGCCACAGTAATGTTTTTGGGTCGATGGAGGTCCATAGCCACAATATGTTTTTGGGTCAATGGAGGTCCATAGCCACAATAATGTTTTTGGGTCAATGGAGGTCCATAGCCACAATAATGTTTCGGGGCTGATGCAAGTCCATAGCCACAATAATGTTTTGGGCCCAATGGAAATCCATAGCCACAATAATGTTTTTCGGGGCAGACAGAGGTCTGACTCCACAACCTCCCATTAAGTAGTCTGTTGCGTTACCACTTGGCCACTATAACTGGTCTATCGTTCCCAAGTAAAGTACACATTATGTGTAATAACATCACAGGGTTAATGCCGTGAACTACTAATGTTCTCTTCACGCACAAAGAATTAGTGATACTGACTTGGCACTCTCTAAAGATCTTATTCACGATAGGTAGTCTAATTAATGAATATCGAACGCTATTCAGCGTCAGCAAGGCGAGAACAAGGTCATTCCCAGTGGCTTATACAGGTTCTGATTACGATCATGTCCTCGCTAACTGGAACCTGAAACTGTAAACAAAACCATGCCTACAAACAATCTACGTTTGCTTGGAACGGAGAAGTTAAAGTGTCATAAAATGTCACAAATTGTAGACAATACAATGGGTGAGAGGTGAAGGGAAACATCTGGATTCCAACAGAAATTTTTTTCTTCCATTAAAAAGAGGGTTCACTGAAAGAAGAAAAACAGTGCAGGAATTGTTTAGCAGCAAACATAGTGATAATTATATGTCAAACAGCAACATCGATGAAATATATCTTAAGTCAGGAAATACTGAACCAAAGCGCGCTTTCAGAGCTTAGAGGAGGGAGCACATGAAAGAAAGAACAGTAAACAGACTTCTAAAACACTGTCAACAAGGCACAGTAGTATCAGATCTAAAACATCAACTATCCTCATGTGCAGGATTTTTGTTGCGAGTTCCACTATGGCTTAAGTAAATCTGTGTAAATATGAATCTGTTCGTCATCATCATGTGCCCTGCCGCATGGTATTGGCAATCGTACCCCTCCGTACGAATCTATCTTTTGTCGTGCAAGTAGATTTCCCACCCTCTCTGTCATCATCAACTCCACAGTTCTATTACAAAAAATGTCTCTTGGTCTACCTGGTATTCTTTTTCTCTCCAGCTGTCCTGTTGTAACTAAGACTCTAACTTCTCTTGCCTCATAAATTGTCTTACAAATGTTGTTTCTCTTCTCCTAATCTTCTTCATTAGTGTTATTCCTGTGTTTGCCTCTTTCAAGACTGTCACGTTTGTTTACTTTACTAACCACGTTTCATATCATGTGACAGGGCAGAACGCTTAATACTATAGTATCAGCGCTGTGTGCCATCTGTGTGTTGAATGTCCAGGAATCACATCTGCTTAACAGTATAAGTTGAATGTCCAGGACTCACATCTGCTTAACAGTATAAGTTGCATATAACACTGAGGAACTCTCATCTTGGTGTTAATTAATAGGCATTTGTTGTTAAGAACGCTTTCCATTTTCTTGAATTCTGTTTTAGCTTGTCCAATTTCTGCTACCATTTCTAATATGCATCTGCCGTCTGGTAAGATGACTGTTCCCAGATATTTAAACTTATCATCTTGTCTCAATGTTGTGCCATTTCCTGATATATTACATGAGGGGATTTCTTATGTTTTATTGATTATCATGAGTTCATTCTTCTTGCTATTTTGCTCCAGCCCTTTAAGTTTGCTTTCTATTTCTATTATATTCACAAGATTTTTTGGTCGTCTTCATTTTCTGTGATTGCATGTAGACTGGTGTCATCTGCTTAACGAAGATTGTTTAACATTTTCTCCAACCTTTATACCAGGGCATTTTTCTATGTTTCTTATAATTGTTTCTCTGTAAAGTGATAACAAATCTCGTGACAGAACACATCCCTGCCTAACTCCTCGTTTAATACTCTGGAAAGAGCTTATATCATTTCTATTCTCATTACTGCCGTTTGTTCCTAATACAGATTCCGTATTCTTTGATCCTCTCCATCAGCATTGAGCCGTTTAGTCAGATAAATAATTTTTCGTGTCTTATCTGATCAAAAGCCTTGGTATAATCAACAAAACAAAAAAAATCCCTTATTCATTTTTGTTTATCTTTCTATGAGATAGCTTAGAATGTCTATGACATCAATAGTTCCTTTCCCTTCGTCAAATCCACATTGTTCTTCTGCTATTTCTCCTTTGATTCTGTTCCTTGTTCTGATCACAGTTATTCTTAATAGAAATTTTGTGTCACATGACTCATCAAACTGATTGCGCGATGGAGTTTGTATGCCATAGCTCCTGTGTGTGTGTTTTGCTTGTTTGTTTTTGTTTTTGTTTGTTTGTTTTTTGTTTGTTTTTTGTTTTTGTTTTTGTTTTTGCAAGTGCAATGAAAATTGATCTTGACATATCTTCACATATTTTTTTTCTGGTGTCATAACTTTCATTGGGAGTGCTGTCATTATTTCAATACCAAATTCGTCTAGAGCTTCGATCATTTCTGTAGTAATTTTGTCTGTTCTGAAATAATTTTGTCTGATCCTTGGGTTTTTCCCAATTTCATCTTTTTGAACGCTGCTCTAACTTCATCTTTCGTTATTGGTGGTCCTTCAACGTTCTTTCTTATTATGTTTGCTTCCTTTCTGTAATCGTCTTGAAGGTTTTTAATGTACAGTTCCCATCTATCTAATATTTTGTTTATTTTTTTCCATAATACACGTACCATCTTTAGATTTTAAGCAACCAGTTGATGTGCACGTCTTGTCATCTCTTCATCGTGCATATGAAATACAATATTCCTTCGTATATCTTTAGTACTTACATTCAAATGCTCTCTGCGTTTTCTGTTTCACAAAGCTGTCTGAAATAAATGTCCGCTCTATATACTTGTTCAACACATACATATTTTAGTTGTATACAACTGTTTGAAACACAATTTACATATATCATATATTTTTTTATAATTCAAAGGGATATTTCTTTTTTTCACTATTTGACGTTGTTAAAGAACTACCAGTTTTGTATTTGTGAGTCAGTACATGTATTTAATATGATTTCGTGCCCAAACAACTGCAACAATAATTACTAAAACGATCTTATTAAAACCTTAAAGTCTGTTTCTTGTTGAAACGTTTTGTTTTAGCCAAGATACCAACACAAGCGTCGGTAATAAACTGAACACCAGCTCTGACTGTCTTGTGTTTACAAGAACAATGTGTTTGTGATCAATATCTGCAACATGGCCACGTAGCTTCATATTATAGTCTGCACTGCAATAGATCCAGCGACTTGACGATGAAAAAAAAAGCCTGGTTTCGCTATAGGTGACTGATGACATAAATCTTTTGGGAAGTTACTGTTCATGACATCTATTTCAGTGCGTTTCTTGTTGTGATCACTGCATACTTGATATAAATCTCACGCAATCGCTTTACTGTTTTTAACATTTTAAATTTGATTTATGAGTTTAATATGATCATATGTATCAGCGTTCAGAAAAAGAGAGAGAGAGAGAGAAGGGGAGGGAGAGAGAGGGGGAGACAGAGAGAGAAAGATAAAGAAAGAGAGGGGGAGACAGAGAGAGAAAGATATATAGAGAGGGGGGGGGATTGGGAGAGAAAGAGAGACAGACAGACAAACAGACAGACAGACAGAGGCACAGAGAGAGAGAGAGAGAGAGGGCCAAGGTGGTAGAAGGTAAGAGGGCTTAAAATGAATGTTTGAAAACAATAACATTATACTTATTTCAGTCTGCTAAGAGGCCATGTGTGTGTGTGTGTGTGTGTGTGTGTGTGTGTGTGTGTGTGTGTGTGTGTGTGTGTGTGTGTGCGTGTATGTGTGTGTGTGTGTGTATGCGTGTGCGTGTGCGTGTGTGTGTATGTGTGTGTGTGTGTGTGTGTGTGTGTGTGTGTGGAAATGCACGGATACGTGTGTGTACACGGATTACATAATTATGTGCAGCCTACATATCGGTGAGTGCCAGTATACGTGAGTGCTAGTCATTAGATGGAAGTCATTTTGTTACAGAAACGAAAAGCACGTTTTGCCTAGATCACATATAAACCTTTTAACTGTAAATCTTCTGTATATATTCTGGAAGTATGAACGATCGAGCGTGGTTGACAAATATAATGGTAATAACGCTCCGGCCTGGCCAGAACACACCACTCAAATCCACCCAGCTGTTAATGGATAACTTGTATCTTCAGACAGGGACAGCGAAACAGTAAATAGACGATATGGGAGATGTTCTCATGCTGCCTAGATAACTAGGTCTCTAACACCTGGCTTATCAATGGCTGCTCAGGTTGTAGGAAATATATCTACCTGTTTCCTCTATAGACAGAACTGGTTGAAGTCAGCTTCTTCTTCTTCTTTAGTTTGCAGCCTGCGTGGTCAGACCACATCTGTTGATGAATGTGGCCATTGTTGTTGTTGTTGTTTGTTGTTATTGCTGCTGTTGTTGTTGCTGTTGTTGTTTTTGTTGTTATTGCTGTTGTTGTTGTTTGTTGTTGTTGTTGTTTTCTTCCACTTCATGCCGTCTGCCATGGAGCTTTCCTTCCACGACTCCAGGCACCACAAGATGGACGAGAGGGACCTCCAGTAACTAAGGGTGGATCCTATGCAGGTGTATTACCAGGTATTGTTCCAGACTGTGAGGAGCTCAGTGGGCGAGCGCCAGTCTTGTTTGTTGTAGATGACAGTGTACATGTTTGCTTGTATTCTATGGTGCATGGGTTTGTTGAATCCCTGAAGATAGGTCAAAATCAGTTTTCATTGCACTTCCAAAGAACGCAGTGGCTATAGACTGCGAACATCATTGCACAATCAGCTTGGTGAGTCACGTAACAAAAATCCTATTAAGAATAATCATGGTGAGGACAGGGAACAGAATCAATAGACAGTGTGGATTTGTTTAAAGGAAAGGAACTATTAATGGCATATACATGTGAGAAAGTATCATACAGAGATCAGTCGGGTTCAGTAATGATTTTTATTCATGCTTTGTTGATTATTCAAAGATTTTCGATCTGGGTAGGACATGACGAATTGATCAACTAAACAGAACAGTTCAATATTGATGGGACAGATCTAAGCATAATCAGAAATATGTATTGGAAACAAAAAGCAGCAATGGAATAGAAAACGATATAAGCTTTTTCTGAAATATCAAAAGAGGGGTTAGGCAGGGAAGTGTTCTGTCAACGGATCTGTTTTCCTTTACGGTGAAAACATCATGAGAAAACTAGAAGAATGCCTTGGGATATAGGTTGAAAGAAAAATGATAAACAACATTCGTTACGCAGATGACACAGTGCTAATTGCAGAAAACGAAAAATACCACAAAAGCTTGTAAATGCAATAGAAATAAAAAGCAAAAATAAAGGGCTGGAGCTAAATAGCAAGAAGACTGAAGTCATAGTGATCAGTAAAACAAAAACAAAAAAACAAGAAGAAAAAAATCCCAGCCATTTTCTTTAAGAATATGTTTCATGGAATATATTCCTTTTTTTAATCAGTTTAATGTCTGAATATTTTGTTATGAGCCTTTATTTCATTATTATAGAAAACAGGAACCAGAAAAAAAAACGCGAAAAAAGAATTAGAAAGCGATCTTATTCTTTTCTTGTGTTTTGTTTGTTTGTTGTTGTTTGTTTGTTTGTTTGTTTGTTTGTTTGTTGATGGATTTTTGTCCCTGCTTGCTTGGGTTTTGTTTTGGATTTTATAGAAGGCAGGTTAAGCAAAAACTCACTTGAATTCCAAGGTGTTATGTGATTATGAAATGTTACTTGGGCCTTAGAGTTCATGAGAAGTTGATAAGGATATTGGCAATCCTTGGTCACAACACTGATGGCTGATCCTCTAGTGTGTATATGCATTGATGCCTCTTGTGGGTGACGATATTTTATATGACCAACTTGAGAACGTAGTGTGTTATGTCATTTTGCATTCCAATAAGGTAACATAGGATCATTCGTGTGGATTTCAAAGTTTTTTTTTGTTTTTTGGGGGGGATGGACGGGGGTTGGATCATCATACTCAGGAAGGTTACCTATATGTTCACCTTTTTATCGTCTCATTTTGTGCACCACCTTAATGGCTACAGAAGCTGGCATAGCTATTTTTTTTTACAATGCAATGGTAACGATTATGTCGGTGAGGATGATAATCATGATGCCAAGGAGTTCCATCTACGATTGAGACTGCGTGACAGGGCTGTACTCTACGCTTACTATCATAACATATCGTGGCGTCAGCCAGGCCCGAGAGATACAGACACCTGCGATGCTGGTCAGAAGATTTGAGCAACACCCTCAAAGACGCATCCGTGAAGTCAATGAGACTTGACAGTCTCCCCAAAGAGTCAATAGCACGCCCGACTCTGGATAGGAGGCAGTTAGAGCCGAAAAATCCCGCAATGATTTTTAAAGAAGACAGGGGCTATAGAATGCGAACTCCATCGCACAATCAGTTTGATGAGTCATGTAACAAAAATCCTGTTATGAATAATCATGATGAGGACAAGGAATGGAATCAAAAGAGAAATAGCAGAAGAACAGTGTGGATTTGTGGAAGGGAAAAGAACTATTAATGCCATATACATCCTAAGTCCTCGGCCACACTACGAGCGGCGCTGTGAAGCGGGCTGCGGGGTAGCAGTAGGTGAGCTGTGAGCGGTGGGTGGCCACACCAAAAGCGGTGACAGCTTGTGGTTAGCTTGCCTACTGCTGGCTACAAGCTCGATGACCGCTGAAGTGGCCACACTACAAGCTGCTAGGGGCTGGTTGTGTGCTGGTGTGCTGCTAGCTGTCGTTCACACAGTTGGTTTCAGAATGTCGGTGAGCAGGTATCTTGTGCTTCGTGAGTTATCAGTCATCGCCATTTCTTCGACAAGAAATTCTTATTGATGAAAGACAGTACTGGGTCTATCCCATTAATCAACAGAGAAATGTATATGGTGAATATCATTAATTTTGGTATCGAACCTTAAACAACACGAAGAAAGATTTCAATCCTACTTCAGGATGTGCAAGTGTGTACGTACTATACATGTCTTTGTGTGAATGCGTGCATACGAGCGAACATCTGTGTGTGTGTGGAACATGTGCGAGCGAGTACATTTTTTAACGTTTCTGGAGAAGGGAGGGGGGGAAAGGGGGCAGGGACATAAGTTTAACTCGACTATTTGTAGTTATTTGCATGAAAGAAAGAGACACAAAAACAAAAACAAAACAAACAAAAAAACAAAAAACAAAAACGAAACGAAAAGCAAAACGAAACAAAACAAAAAACTTTGGCACGGTAAAGCAATACACCTGTCATAGAAACTGCTCCCCCCCCTCTCTCTCTCTCTGTCTGTCTGTCTGTCTGTCTGTCTGTCTCTCTCTCTCACTCTCACTCTGTCTGTCTGTCTGCCTGTCTGTCTGTCTGTCTCTCTCTCTCTCTCTCTCTGTCTCTCACTCTGTCTGTCTCTGTCTGTCTGTCTGTCTGTCTGTCTCTCTCTCCCCTTCCTTCTCTTCCCCATGTCACCTTATTGGTTTGCTGTATTTTCTGTTTGCAAGTTCACTTAAGATGGGCCGACTGAAAATTGAAAATTAAACAGAACGAAAAGTAGACACACAAACAAACAAAAACACACAAACACACACACACACACACACACATACACAGAAAGAAAGAGAGAGAGAGAGAGAGAGAGAGAGAGAGAGAGAGAGAGAGAGAGAGAGAGAGAGAGAGATGGCATAACTCTTTTTAGACTTCAAAACATAAAACCCTCCCCATCCGACTACAGTTTTCTCTTCTGTTTTCGTTTTTGTCTTGTTTTGTTTTAATCCAATGACTTGGTCGTTTAAGTGCTCAATAAATAAAATTATTATGTGAAGACAAGTTAACAAAAACAACAGTGAACACAAAGAGACAGACAGATACATCTTTGTTGTTACCTACTTTAATGATGTACTTGAAATCTGTTTAGCTCCTTTTAAAAAAAATGAAACATCTGAATGAATAGGCCATTTCATCGCAGGTACACATCAAACGCGCGTGCGTGAAAAACTGAACACACGCATATGGCCATTCATTGGTACCAGGCGACACACATTCAATGGGAACGGCACACACACACACACACACACACACACACACACACACACACACACACACACACACACAC
>JAPXFY010001188.1:0-10000 GCA_030674185.1 Monoplex corrugatus
TCATCCTCATCGACATCATCATCATCGCATTGCAAACATTGTGCCAGCTTCTGTGGCCATTAAGGTAAAGGGACCCTTCCCTTCCCCCCATAAAAATATGAGCACAAAGGTCATCTCCCTAAATGCGATTATCCTTTGACCCTTTGACTCTCTCACCCTATCCACCAATTACAAAAAAATTAACCCTTTGACTCCCTCATCTATCCAGCAGCTTCCTGCCGGAAGCTGGTGGATAAGGTGAAAGAGTCATAGGGTTAAGTTCTGTGCTGTGCTAGCATGGTTGACAATGCAGGAAGCTGGTGGATAGGGTTAGGGAGTCACAGGGTTTAGTTTTTGCTGTGCTAGCACAGTTGACAATGCAGGATGCTGGTGGACAGGGTGAGGGAGACACAGGGTTTAGTTTTTGCTGTGCTAGCACAGTTGACAATGCAGGATGCTGGTGGATAGGGTAGGCAGTCAAAGGGTTAAGTTTTTGCTGTGCTAGCAATGGTTGACAGTGCAGGATGCTGGTGGACAGGCTGAGGGATTAACAGGGATAAGGTTTTGCTGTGCTAGCATGGTTGACAATACAGGAAGCTGGTGGACAGGGTGAGGGAGTCACAGGGTTACGTTTTTGCTGTGCTAGCATAGTTGAAAATGCAGGAAGCTGGTGAATAGGGTGAGGGAATCAAAGGGTTTAGTTTTTGCGGTGCTAGCAAAAGTTGACAATGCAGGATGCTGGTGGACAGGCTGCATGCAGCAGGAATCAAAAGTGTTAAAGAAACAAAAACTAGAAGGTCACAGCAATGAAACGAACCAGACCCTTTCAGCCTATAACTAAGTTGTCAACGATGTTGACCCGCTGTCTTGGTATGTGGAGGGGACAGACAGACAGGCAACAACAACAAAGAAAACGAAAAAAAAGTCACCAGGGGGGTGAAAAAGGGGGGGGGATGGGGGAACAAGAGGCCGATGAAGTACAGCCCTGTTTGCCTTGTCTGCTCAGCACTGGCCTGTCAAGTGCGCCAGAAGCAGCAATATTTATCCTTTGGACTCGACCAATAGTGGATCCCTTCACCAGATCTGCCCCTCCGGTAGTTTATCACCGTATGTCTGATTTCGTGAAGGAGTCGAAGAACTGATTAAATTAATGGAGGAACGTCTTCTCTTTCTTATCGTTTGTGTGTGTGTGTGGGGGGGGGGGGTGTTTGGGTGTGTGTGTGTGTTGTGTGTGTGTGTGTGTGTGTGTGTGTGTGTTATGTGTGTCCGTGTGTGTGTGTGTGTGTTGGTTGTGTCCGTGTGTGTGTGGGGGGGGGGGGATGTTGTGTAGTGTGTGTGTGAGGGGTGTGTGTGTGTGTGTGTGTGTATGTGCGTGTCGTGCGTGCGTGTGTATGTGTGTGTGTGTGTGTTTTCGTTTCTCTCTCTCTCTCTCTCTCTCTCTCTCTCTCTCTCTCTCTCTCTCTCTCTCTCTCTCTCTCCTCCTCTCTGTCTCTCTCTGTCTCTCTCTCTGTCTCTCTCTCTCTTTCTCTCTGTCTCTCTCTCTGTCTCTCTCTCTCTCTCCTCGCTCGCTCCTCTCTCTGTCTTTCTGTCTCTCTGTCTCTCTGTCTCTCTCTTGTCTCTGTCTCTGTCTGTCTGTCTGTCTGTCTCTGTCTCTGTCTCTCTCTCTCTCTCGCTCGCTCGCTCGCTCGTCTTCTGTCTTTCTGTCTTTCTGTCTCTCTGTCTCTCTCTGTCTCTGTCTGTCTGTCTCTCTCTCTCTCTCTCTCTCTATATATATATATATATATATATATATATATATATATATATATTCAGTCTATCTGTCTTGGTATTGTGCCAATGGCAATACAGTCTGGGCATCAGTGAAGAGGATGTGTGTTCAGACACGTCATATGCACTCAAGAACACCCACACCCACAGGACTTGAGAACACTTTGTCAATGTTTACTTTATCCATTGTCTGGGTCGCTTAACCATTTAACCCTCCCTCCCTTCACCTTATCAGCTAGCTGACAGAAACGTCATCGTTTCTCTCCCTCCACCTCTCCACTATTTTCATGCAAGAAGTAAGTAGATACGAACACGAAATCCCAGACGAGCCCCCAGTGCTCCTTTTTTGAAGATAAGATACACACATACACATGTCATTTACATGCAACCAAGATTATTCCAGCGGTAGTCTGGTCTAAAATACCAGTATAAAATATAGACTAGATAAAAATAGTCTAGGTAGGGCCTCAGAACCTGGCCAGCTCATGAATTTATGTGCAGGCTTAAGGCTTGTGCCATGAGTGAACGAGCAGAGATAGAGAGAGAGAGAGAGCGAGAGAGAGAGAGACAGAGAGAGAGACACACACACACAGACAGACAAACAGAAGAGAGAGACGAGAGAGAGAGAGACGTTAGTGCATATGGAATTCGTTCCGAGCGCAGAGACGTCATCTTGAGAAACTGAAACTGACACTGAAACTGAACACGACATTTATTGTACAAGGCCAACAGCCCCTTAGAACAGAGGTTACAGCAGCGTTACAAACGTACAAACAAAGATTTGGTAATTACAATACACAATATATTAAACATAAATGGGCAAACATCGCACTGGAGCCAACATCGTTAAAGAATGAAATCATGTCTTAATCCATAATGAGTAAACACACGTAAGGGCACACAACACACTCGTACCACGTTTAGCTTTCACGTTCATTCTCACACATGCATTTATTCTAAATTTCCATATGAGCCAGGGTCAAAAGGTGCTTTGGGGTGATTTTCCTAGTTCAAATCACTGCAACTAATTTATCTTGCCTTTGCACAGCCTGAACAATCCTAGATATTGAGCTTTAAATGTCAAATCAAATAGCAGACATGAATTCATGGAGGTTGAAAAAATCATTTATTAGCCAGTCAAGTTTATATTTACACTTTTAGTCAAATTTCAGCCTTCCTTTTACAGATAGGTGTAGTAGGCTGAGAATAAAGTTTGGTGTTAAACCAATGGTTGTACCTATGTATGTATTTTTTAGTTTCTTGTCAAGGTTACTCACTAGTTTATAATTTCAGGAAGCTGGTGGATAGGGTGAGGGAATGAAAGGGTTAAGTTTTTGCTTTGCTGTCATGGCTGACAATGAGGGATTTGGTGGATAGGGTGAGGGAGTCAAAGGGTTAAAGCCACTTTATGATGTTATCAGTCATTTTCTCCAGTTTAACGAAACATCAGGGATGGCTTGTTGGTGGTCGTGGTTTCTCTAAATTGTGTGTATTTGTTTCTTTGCTGTCTTTTGTGCATGTTTGACAGAAAGCCAGTTGGCCGAAAACGTGGACTTGTCTTGTTTTGTGAATTAAACACGCGGTCCGATTCTATTTTCGTGTGTGGTGGTGGTCTTTCATTTAATGTCTATTCACTTAAGTGATTTTAGACCCAAAAAAAATCATGAGGAGTGAAGAGTATACTTGGAAATGGTTAATCTTCAGGAAAAAGAAATGAACCAGAAAACAACTGTGCCGAAGACGAGAAGGAACAAAATCACAAGACGTTATCATAATAATAATAATAATAATTACAATATTTATATAGCGCAAAATCTTGATAAAATCAAATCTAAACGCTGATTAATTAACGATTGAAACAGTAAAATTGGCTAACTGTAACATTGAACATGTGAAATAACGGCGTGTTAAAGATAATTTGCTATAGGACTTTTTGAAAGGTTACGTTAACAAAAAAATTCATATGTTAAGGATGTGAGGCAAATATATCAGAAACTGTCTTAGATAGTGTAGAATATGTCGTTTCACTCGAACGCATGAAAGAATATGACTATGTGTTATCTTTTTTCCACACCAGACATACTATATTCCTGGTGTTTCATCTCTCTCTCTCTCTTCTCTCATCTCTCTCTCCTTTCTCTCTCTCTCTCTCTCTGTTCTCTCTCTCGTCTCTCTCTCTTCTCTTCTCTCTCTCTCTTCTCGTCTCTCTCTCTCTCTCTCTCTCTCTCTCTCTCTCTTTGTGTGTGTGTGTGTGTGTTGTGTGTGTGTGTGGTGTGTGTGTGTGTGTGTGTGTGTGTGTGTGTGTGTATGTGTGTGTGTGTGTGTATGTGTGTGTGTGTGTTTTACCGCTGAAATTGTCACAGGATTCAAACCAGTCAGAGCTGAACAAGTCTACTCGGAATATTTCCATGTCATTTTGAATTTTAATAAAAAAAAAATCAGCACCAGCAACACAGAAGTCATGTCAGTAGAACCAACACCTGACAAGCTGGACATCAGAATTGGGCATGTCCTTAGATTACGTGCGCTGAATGCATTGATATGTGTACTTAATTTTCTTTTCTTCTTTTTTTCTGTTGAAGTTTTGTATGTTTTGAAGCGTTATAGCCCTGATATGGCTCTACGCAGTCGGCTGGGCTTTAAACAATAATAACAAGATAACAAGATCAGAATCTGGACAACAGGGGCACAGGGCAAAAACGTCACCAAACTTCAGAATGTGGGGGCTTCGGAAGTGTATTTATCACTTTGTCGAAGACTGAAGAATGGACAGAGAACTAGTTTCTTGTTAACATTTGCGCTGATGTCTTAAATGTCATATGGTGGAGAAAAGATCCGAAACGATAGACAGTGTGTGTGTGTGTGTGTGTGTGTGTGTGTGTGTGTGTGTGTGTGTGTGTGTGTGTGTGTGTGTGTGTTGTGTGTGTGTGTGTGTGTTGTGTGTGTGTGTGTGTGTGTGTGTGTGTCTGTGTCTGTGTTTGTGTCTGTGTGTCTGTGTGTTTGTGTGTCTGTGTCTGTGTGTCTGTGTGTGTGTGTTTGTGTGTTTGTGTCTGTGTGTGTGTCTGTGTGTGTGTGTCTGTGTGTCTATGTGTGTGTGTGTGTGTGTGTGTGTGTGTGTGTGTGTGTGTGTGTTTTGTGTGGTCTGAGATAGAGATAGACAGACAGACAGACAGAGACAGAGATACAGACAGAGGGAGCGATAGAGAGAGACAGACAGAGGCAGCGACGGAGAAAGCAACACACACACACGCCTTATTAAGGTCGATACGAAATAATGTTTCTTTAAAAAAAGAAAAAAGACAGGGGAGATTAAACAATGATCACGATCGATAGACTCCCTTGTCAAACCGACGGAGGAGTAGGTACACATACATGTACAGCCTTGGTAACGGGTCTTCATCAGTGTTGGGAAACAAGACAGACCTTAGTGCCACATGTTCTTTCGTAAACGCTGACTAGGAAGAAGTTCTGAAGCATTGAAAAATACTTAAAATGTAGAACAGGATCATTCCATTCAAAAAATCATTGTAGGATTTTTCGTCTCTAACCGGTTCCTACCCAGAGTTGGGCGTGCTTTGGACTCATTGGGAAGACAGCCACCACACCACTGTCGAGTCTCATCCATTTCACGGATGCGTCATTGAGGGTGTTGCTCAAATCTTCTGACCAGCACCGCAGGTGTCTGTATCTCTCGGGCCTGGTTAACGCAAGGATACGTTATGATAGTAAGCGTAGAGTACGGCCATATCACGCAGTCTCAATCCTAGACGGAACTCCATAGCATCATGATTAACATCTTCACTTGTATGGTTCCAGTCTTCCCAATGAGCCCATAGCACGCCCAACTCTGGGAAGGAGCCGGTTAGAGCCTTGAAATCCCACAATGATATATTTTTGAAGGGACTGATGGGGATTCAAACCCACAACCTTCCAGTCGGTAGTTCGTTGTGTTAACCACTTCACCACGGCGACTGGTTCATGGGCATCATCATCATACCATTTTAAAAAACAAAACTGTGCCAGCTTCTGTGGCCATTAAGGTGGCGTAGAAAATGGGACTAAGAAAAAACAAGGTGAGTACAAAGGTAACCTCCCTGAGTGCAATGCTCCTAAAAATAAATAAATAGACAATAAATAAATAGATAAATAGATAAATAAATAAATAATAGATAAATAAATAAAATAAAACAATCATAACTGTGCCCAGTACCCAAGGACAGCATTGTGCAGACAGTGAAGCATCTCATGATGTAGTGACCAGAGCTGGTTTTCCCTACAGGTCCATGATTTGTGGTCAGCTTCACAACTGGTGAACGTCAAAGATTTATGGAAGCCAGCGAGAGTTGCGGACCTACTGACAGATACATCTCTCATCCCTCCCTCTCTTCCATTCTCCTTCCCCATCCCTCTTCATCACCACCACCTCTGTCTGTCTGTGTGTCTGTGTGTCTGTCTGTCTGTGTGTCTATCTCTCTCTGTCTCTCACTGTCTCTGTCTCTGTCTCTCTCTCTCTGTCTGTCTCTTTCTCTCTCTCTGTCTCTCTCTCTTTCTCCGCTCTCTCTCTGTCTCTCTCTCTGTCTCTCTCTCTCTCTGTCTCTCTCTCTGTCTCTCTCTCTCTCTCTCTCTGTCTCTGTCTCTCTCTCTCTCTCTGTCTGTCTCTGTCTCTCTGTCTCTGTCTCTCTCTATCTCTGTATCTCTCTGTGTCTCTCTGTCTCTGTCTCTCTCTCTCTGTGTCTCTCTGTCTGTCTCTTTTCTCTCTGTGTGTCTCTCTCTGTCTCTCTGTGTCTGTGTCTGTCTGTCTGTCTATCTGTCTGTCTCCCCCTCTCTCTTTAGCTTCTCTGTCTCTTTTGTGTTGGTGCGCTATGCACTGGTTGATAGATGTTAGCACCAACCATCTGTCTGTTGTCACCTGTATGTTGGGAACAGGTCAGAAACAATGACATCAGACAAACATCTTTCTGTTGTCAGTGTTTCTGACCCAGACCCTTCTAGTTTTGCCAGCTGCTGACTGGAGACAAATCATCTCACAAGTTGTCAGTTTTTCGCTCCAGGGCTTTCTTCAGAGTCCAGGTCTGGCACTGATAGATGGGGGTGGGAAGGAAGAACGCGTTGATCATTCTATGTTTCTACAGGTGCTTAAGGAGGAGAGCTAGTTGATAGTGCACATTAACCCTTTGACTTCCGCACCCTATCCACCAACTAAGGAGGAGCGCTAGTTGATAGTGCACATTAACCCTTTGACTTCCGCACCCTATCCACCAACTAAGGAGGAGCGTTAGTTGATAGTGCACATTAACCCTTTGACTTCCGCACCCTACCCACCAACTAAGGAGGAGTGCTAGTTGATAGTGCAAATTAACCCTTTGACTTCCGCACCCTATCCACCAACTGCAAAAACTTAATCCTTTGACTCCCTCACTCTATCCACCAGCTTCCAGCAGGAAAATGGTGGATAGGGTGAGGTAATCAAAAGGTTAAGTTTTTCCTTTGCTAGCATGGTTGGCAAATTGAGGCAACTGAATTGTGGTTTCTAAAAAGAATGTTGAGAGTTACATAGGCAGCAAAGAAAACAAACGAGACAGTCTTGAAGGTTGCAGACACGAGAAGATTAGGAAAAGACAAGCAGCATTGATAGGACATATAATGAGGAAGGGGAATTAGAACACATGGTCACAACAGGAAAGCTGGAGGGACACAGGGAGAAAATACTGGACGGACTTGCAGGGTGGCTAAGGACAGAGAGGGTGGAAGATGTACTTGCAGCGACAAGGGATAGATGCATATGGAGGGCCATGGTCGCCAACGCCATGCGGCAAGTCACATGATGATGATGAGCATGGTTGGCAAAACAGGGTGCTGGTGGACAGGGTGCGGGAATCAAAGGGTTAATTCAATTCAATCTACCAACCATTTGTTGTAAGATTAACCCATGCTATACTGACAAACAGAAAATCGTGTGCTGCATCGGAGCCTCGGCTTAACCTCTCATCTGAAAGACCAGAGTCTGGTTTAGAGTTTGGGCAAACTTGGACATAATGGCTACCTGGTTGAACCTGGCTCTCAGTTACAAACTTGGACATATTTTACATATACTAAGTAGACTCCCAAAGACTTTCCTGCGAGTACAACTTATACGCAGGAACACAGATTATGCCATGATCAATCTGTTCTTTTTTCCATCACATGGCATCTGTGAAGTCAGTTTCAGGTTCAGTTTCAGTTTCTCAAGACGACGTCTCCGCGCTCGAAACGTATTTCATACGCACTAGCGTCACGGATGCCATGTGTATGGTGATCATGGTACATGCCTTAAGCCAGCACATAAACCCGTGAGCTGGCCAGGTCCTGAGGTCCTATCTAGTCCATGAAGTGTGAAGTCAGTACTTATGAAATTCATTCCGAGCGTGGAGACGTCATCTTGAGAAACTGAAATTCTCATTGTTATTGTTATTGTTATTGTTGTTGTTATGTTATTGTTGTTGTTGTTATTGTTATTGTTGTTGTTGTTGTTATTGTTATTGTTTGTGTTATTGTTGTTGTTATTGCTTGTGTTATTGTTATTGTTATTGCTTGTGTTATTGTTATTGTTATTGCTTGTGTTATTGTTATTGCTTGTGTTATTGTTATTGTTTGTGTTATTGTTATTGTTTGTGTTATTGTTATTGTTTGTGTTATTGTTACTGTTTGTGTTATTGTTATTGTTTGTGTTATTGTTGTTGTTATTGTTATTGTTATTGTTATTGTTATTGTTATTGTTTGTGTTTGTGTTTGTGTTTGTGTTTGTGTTTGTGTTATTGTTATTGTTTGTGTTGTTATTGTTTGTGTTATTGTTATTGTTATTGTTATTGTTATCGTTATCGTTATCGTTATCGTTATTGTTATTGTTATCGTTATCGTTATCGTTATTGTTATTGTTATTGTTATCGTTATCGTTATCGTTATTGTTATTGTTATTGTTGTTGTTATTGTTATTGTTTGTGTTGTTTAATGCCAAGCTGACTGAGCAGAGCCATGTCAGGGCTATAACCGTCTTAAAAACACACCATACCTCACTGGAAAATAAAATTAAGAACAGATACCAGTGTGTTCGCGCATTTAATCTAAGGATATGCCCCTGGCGTTGACCACTTCGTCCAATTTATCATCAGGGGTTTAAAAAAGACATACCTGGTTAGGAATGGAAACATAACTAAAGATACTAAACTATGTATAAAGAAACGGACCTGAATTACCAAAAATTGCTTCTGCATATTACAGTTCTTTAGAGCCAAAATTGCACTTAATCCATGCACCCACTTATCAATCCTGAGATCAAGAACATTAGACTTTATAGAACACATACAGGTGAATGGACCAGCAAGGCAGAAAATGATAGGAAAAATATCGAAAAGAAAAAAGAGAAAGATAGAAACAAGGGCAATGACAGAAAAGGGGAAATTTCTAGCACAGAATTTCCAGAAGGTGGGTATACTATTTATACTGAAAGAGTCCCCGGCATCCCCATGGGGGAAGGGGAGGGGAGGCGAACTGAAATTTAACGTAAAACTAAATTACAGGTTAAAGTTTATTCAAGAGGGATTCATCACACTCTGATAATTCCCCATGCGCTCCACCTCATCTCTCATTTGTTATCTAGCCGACTCCTTGAGTCAGCGCAAAGCCCTATAGGCTGGCATCATCATCATCATCATTATCATCAGGTGCCTTGCCGCATGGCGTTGGCGATTATGGACTTCCATCTGTCTCTATCTCTTGTTGCCTCAAGCATCTCTTCTACCCTCTTTGTCCCCAGCCACTCTGCAAATCCGTCTAGTATCTTCTCCCTGGGTCTACCTGGTGCTCTCTTTCCCTCCAGATTTCCCGTTGTGACCAGGTGCTCCAATTGCCCTTTCCTCATAAAATGGCCTATAAATGTTGCCTGTCTTTTCCTAATCTTCCTTATGAATGATCTCCTTGTATCTGCCTCCATCAAGACTGTCTCGTTTGTTTTCTTTGCTGTCCATGGCTGGAACGGTCTTGAAATGGAATGGGGGAGCAGGTAGGGGCAACAAGACATATAAAACGCTAAGCTGGCACCATCAGAATGATTGGTGCATGTTAACCCTTTGACTCCCTCCACCCTATCCACTAGCATCCTGCATCGTGCATGTTCTTGAATCTTGATGTACATGATAAAACCATCGTTGATTAGAATATTGTCTTGTATGTTTTGTAAATCATAGGTTGTTTCTATGTGAACAATACTTGTCTTATA
>JAPXFY010001188.1:25000-27500 GCA_030674185.1 Monoplex corrugatus
GAAAAACAGAGAGAGAGAGAGAGAGAAAGAGAGAGACAGAGACAGAGAGAAACAGAGAGAGATAGAAACAGAGAGAGGGACAGATAGAGAGAGAGGAAGTGAGTCATCTGAGGGTTTTTCCCTCTCAACTAAACATGCAATGTGCATGTTTGTGTTTGGGTGTGTGCGTGCGTGTGTGCGTGAGTGCGTGTATGTGTGACGGGCCAAAATACAATAAGGTTAATCTGTCAAAATAATACTTAATCATACTAAATGACCCCTCGGCGTTGATCGCTCTCTCTCTCTCTCTCTCTCTCTCTCTCTCTCTCTCTCTCTCTCTCTCTCTCTCTCTCTCTCTTTTCTCTCTCTCTCTCTGCGAAAATGTCTTTTAGTGGTGAGTAATAAAACAACAACACCCCTCTGTGTGTGTGTGTGTGTGTGTGTGTGTGTGTGTGTGTGTGTGTGTGTGTGTGTGTGTGTGTGTGTGTGTGTGTGTGTGTGTGCGTGCGTGCGTGTCTGTGTCTGTGTCTGTGTCTGTGCGTAAAAAGGCTTTTGGCATAAAACTTTTTCTGGTCAGTTAAAAGCACCATCCTTTCTCTCTTTTCCTCTCTCTCTCTCTCTCTCTCTCTCTCTCTCTCTCTCTCTCTCTCTCTCTCTCTCTCTCTCTCTGTTTCTCTCTCTCTCTTTCTCTCTCTCTCTCTTTCTCTCTCTCTCTCTCTTTCTCTCTCTCTCTCTCTCTTCTCACTCTCTCTCTCTCTCTCCGTTTCGCTCTCTCTTTTATGCAGGCTTGACCAATATTTTTGGTAGACAATGTTTAAAGCAAAAACATAAACAAATAGATAAACAAAAAGTATTATGATAAAAATCTTTCTGCTTTGTTTTTATTTCATTCGATATCTGTCATCATGTGACTCGAGACAACTTTACAAGTACGGAATTATGGAAAAACCGAAAACGTAAGGAAATATCTTTTCACAGAACCACTGCTAACATGCGTAACATGCAAGCACAATTGTGTCGAGTTGAATGTCACATTCCGTGTCACAGATCGTACAAATACGATATGATTGTCTGGTAAAACAAGTATTTTCCTTTACGTGCTAAAGGCCCTTTCACAACACGACAAGGTCGTGTAACCCAACAACCAAGTGTAAGAGAGAAGTGGTCTTTTATAGGAAATTTTCAATGACACAAATGCAGTCTATGTTTGCCACCATGCTGACGTAAGCTCTGTACATATGATTTATGAAAAAAAGAGAGCTGTACTTATCTGTCTTATATTTTTGGGGGTAGTATTTGACATGGGAAAAGAGGAGTGTTTAGTGACATACCAACAGACAGCGATGATCAAGTGGTTTAAATAAGGACATAACTCTTGAGAGTCACGTAGGAATTATCTCCCATGTAGTAAAACTTCTCATTTGCGCTACCCATTCAGCTAGCATAGAAGCAGACACAAAGCACAAAAACCGTAAGCTCAGAACACTCCTCAAAAAAGGAGCGCCCAAGCCTACCTTTACACTCTGCAACTACCCTACACACACCTGTGAGAGAGGAGAGAAATACATACAATATATTGGTCTTGTGTTCAAGATTGACATAGTCTTTTATTCTTGAACTGACCAAACACTTGTTTAGATAAGATTCCGGACGTCCAATCGGAAAGTCTGGGTTTGATCCTATCTGGGTACGTCCTGCCTGGTTTTTGATAAATTGTAGAAGTTTTTCTGGTCTGCGTGGTATTGATGGAAAAGATCTAAGGATAATCAGTAATATGTATTGGGAACAAACAGCAGCAATGAGAATAGAAAAAGATATAAACTCTTTCCTACATATCCAGAGAGGGGTCAGGCAGGGTTGTGTTCTGTCACCAGATTTGTTCTCACTTTACAGCGAAACCATCATGAGAAACCTAGAAGAATGCCCTGGGATAAAAGTTGGAGGAAAAATGATAAACAACGTTCGTTATGCAGATGACACCGTGCTAATTGCAGAAAATGAAATGGACCTACAAAATCGTGTGAATATAATAGAAATTAGAAAGCAAAAACAAAGGGCTGGAGCTAAATAGCAAGACTGAAGTCACGGTAATCAGTAAAAACACACACACGCACACACACACACACACACACACACACACACACACACACACACACACACACACACACACACACACACACACACACACACACATACACACACACACACACACACATGAAATCCCCTCATGCAAAATAACAGCAAATGGCACAGGCTGAGGCAGATTGTTAACTTTAAATATCTGGGAACGGTCATCTCACCAGACGACAGATGCACAACAGAAATAGCCGGCAGAATCGGCCAAGCCAAAACAGCATTGAAGCAGATGAAAAGCATTCTTACCAACAGTTTCAATTTCAGTTTCAATTTCTCAAGAAACGTCTCCGCGTTCGGAATGAATTCCATATGCACTAACGTCACAGGTGCCATGTGATGGAGAAGATCCAGAATGATCACGGCACAAGGTCAACGTGCACAAATT
>JAPXFY010000119.1:0-10000 GCA_030674185.1 Monoplex corrugatus
CTCCTCGCATTTCTTCTTCTTCTTGCATTTCTTCTTCTTCTTCTTCTTCTTGCATTTCTTCTTCTTCTTCTTCTTCTTCTTCTTCTTCTTCTTCTTCTTCTTCTCTTCTTCTTCTTCTTCTTCTTCTTCTTCTTCTTCTTCTTCTCTCTTCTTCTTCTTCTTCTTCTTCTTCTTCTTCTTCTTCTTCTTCTTCTTCTTCTTCTTCTTCTTCTTCTTCTTCTTCTTCTTCTTCTTCTTTCTTCTTCTTCTTCTTCTTCTTCTTCTTCTTCTTCTTCTTCTTCTTCTTCTTCTTCTTCCTCCTCTCTTCTTCTCTTTGCCATCTTTTTCTTATTCATCTTACTCTTCCTTTTCCTTGGTTTTTAGTCAGAAAGACTCTGAAGGACAGAAAAAAAAAAGAAAAAAAAGCATAGACAGAGAAGCCTTTAGATTTCTTTTGGCAATTACTCTTTTGTTATTTCTGAACATCTTTTTCTGTATGTTCCAGCCATCAATGTTAGGCTTCAAATTCCTTTTTTGAGGCTTGTTGGCCATCCTCAAACAAATACGTGCAAGAGTGCTATTCTGGATACAACCACTGACATTTGAAAATATATTTCAAACTGTACATAAAAAATCAACTCAGTATTTTTCAAGACGTGATGGAAAGGGTTCCTTTTCTGATTCACACTTGATGAGGATAAAAACTTCCATCTCACACAGGGGGCGTATATAACTTCAATGTCGTGCTGATTCAAGAATTTGCAGAATATGTCCAACGGTTTTCGAAATCCTTTCAAATGCCAGCATCCATTTCCTTAATCATGAAGCATTTAATAGATATGAACATAATGCTGTGGCACTTGATAGTTCTTCAATACCCTAAGAATTGAATGAAGTTCTAGAAACTGAACTGGGAAGAGCTGTGAATGCAAAGACGTGATTACTACTGTGTTATCCATTTTCTTTGGACAATGGTCTATCTCCCAGCCCCAAGCATTCTTCAGAGCTACTTGAGAACTTGAAATCAAGCTGCTTGAACAAAACGCTTTCTGTGTTTCCATTCAAAACTGTCGTGTTATTCTCCTCAATTTTTCTCTAGTTTTTCTCCTTTATTTTCTTTGTTTTGTTTTTTGACACGAACACTTCCGGAAAACGGTCTTTCTGCCTCTCTTAGTACACTTTCTTTCGTGTCGTTGCTCCTGGCTGCTTGATTGTTTCCTGCTTAAGGGGATGAAATATTCGTTTTCAACAGAATGTTTCAGAGTATACTAATGGCATTTTGTAACGTTGTTTTCAAAATGCTGAATCAATACCCAGTTTCTGAAATGCTATGTATTTCCCTGCCAATGGATCAATGGGAGTGTTGTTGATAAAAATTACGTGGAGGAAAACACAGAAACCTCGCACGCATGCGCACGCGCACGAGCACGCACACACACACACACACACACACACACACACACACACACACACACACACACACACACACACACACACACACACACACACACACGGACACGTACACATGAACACACACACACATGATCTCACACAAACACACACACATACACACAAACACCTGTATCTATATCTTATCTATATCTATATGTATCTATCTATTCTTCTATCTATCTATCTATCTACATATGTATATATATATATATATATATATATATACATATATGTGCGTATATGTATATATATATATATATATATATATATGTGTGTGTGTGTGTGTGTGTGTGTGTGTGTGTGCGCGCGTGTGTGTGTGTATATATGTGTGTGTGTGTGCGCGCTTGTGTGTGTGTACAAACATGAACATTTCTTCTGCATGTTTTCGTTGTTTTTAGTTGTTGTTGTTTTTTCCAGAGAGAGACTGAGACAGATTTATGCAGAAAAACAGGAAGAGAAGGAAACACACACACACACACACACACACACACACACACACCACACACACACACACACACACACACACACACACACACACACACACACACACACACACAGATAGAAACAGGGAGACAAAGAGGGTTTCAAAAAGATCGCACAGACGTAAACATGGATGAAAGGAAAGAAAGTGTTTGCCAACCAAGAGATTTTCAAATCATTGCACAGAACTCCTTCTCTCTTTTAGTTTGAACATTATCTCTGCAGCCCACCAGTGCCAAAGCAAATGGAGAAAGATGAGGTTTGTATATCGGTAGATGTCAATGATTGATGAAGGAGAAAGAAATTGGAATAATTGATGTCTTCTAAACCTTACACTTGATAATTAGCTGAGGGATCTGTAGGTCATTCTGTCCCAACAACCACAGTACCTTTGTCTCTGCATTCACACTGTCACCTCCATTGTTAATTCCCCTTGAAGCCTGTGTCGTCTTGTTCAGTTGGTGCAAGCGAGTTGTCAGCAGATGTCCGTCATAGCTTTGGAGTTCGTTCTGTGGTGTAGGAACTGCGTGAGTCAAGCTGTGGTAAATTGATCAAGTGAATCGTTTTTTCCGTTTCAATTTCCAGCCTCCCCCCTCCTGTCTTCATCGCCCTAGTCATTCTGTTCATCCTCAAGCTAATTAAAAATGTTGTGAAATTAAATTGGTGGACTAGACGTTTTCTTTTTTTTTCTTCTTATTCTTAAAGACACTATTCTATGATGTTTTCAAGAAATTCAATATATGATCAAGATACATTTTATGGGAATTTAAGAAATAAAGAAAATCTGAATTATTATAAGAGGAGAAAAATATTTCCTTGACAAGTAGAATGCACTTTATGTGTTATCTGCAGAAGTAGAACAAACTTCATGTGTTATGTACAGCTGTTTATTATGCTCAAACTGAAGGCATAGAAATTTCTTACCAACATATGCCTATCAATTAACATCAGGAAGACAGTTCTTGACTGTAACGCAACCGATACTGTTGTACTGTTGTGAGGCGTGGACAGTCAACACGCAAAGTGAGAACAAAATTGTAATATGGTTTCTAAAACAAATGTTGAGGTTCCATGGACACCAAAGAAAAGATACAAGCTTGAATGAGGCAGACACAAGAAGATCATTAAAAAAAGAAGAATTAACAAAAGATAAGCAACATTTATAGGACATTTTATGAGAAAAGATAAATTAGAGCACCTGGTCACAACAGGAAAACTGGAGGGAAAGAGAACACCAGGTAGACCGAGGGAGAAAATATTGGACAGATTTGCAGAGTGGCTGAGGACAGAGAGGATGGAAGATATACTGGCAGCGACCAGGGATAGCTTCGTATGGAGGGCTATGATCGCCAAAGCCGTGTGCGGAGAGAGAGAGAGAGAGAGAGAGAGAGAGAGAGAGAGAGAGAGAGAGAGAGAGAGAGAGAGAGAGAGAGAATTACAGATAAAGAGAGAGAGCGAATTACAGAGAAAGAGAGAGAGAGGCAATGAAAGAACGAAAGACAGAAAGAAAGAGAGAGAGAGAGAGAGAGAGAGAGAGAGAGAGAGAGAGAGAGAGAGAGAGAGAGGATTACAAAGAGAAATACAGAGAGAGGTTAAAGATATAAACAAAGAGACTATTTGCCAACGAACAGATTTTAAAATCTTGGCTCACTGCTACTTCTTTCTTTTGTTTTAAAACTTATCTCTACAACCCAAAAGTTCAAAGACAGAAGGAGAGAAAATGAGGTTTGTCCATCGCTGGGTGTCGAAGACCGCTGGAGAAGAAAGAATGGGGGAATAATTGATGTCTTCTAAACCTGGCCTCTGGTCATTAGCTGTAGGTCCTCCTTTCCCAACAACAACATTTACCTTCCACCACCCACACTGCCCTGCATTGACTGTCACCTCCATTCTTAGTTCTATTACAAGCCTCAGCCGCCCTTTTCATTTCAGCTTAGCGACCTCTCGGCGGATGTGCGTCATAGCCCTCCTTTTCGCTTCCGAGGTGTTGGAGCTGTATTGAGTTGAGCTGTGTTCAGTTAATCAAGTGAATCCTCCTTTCCTCTGCACTTCCACCCCCTCCCTTCCACACTTGTCATCATCCTAGTCGTTCTGTCCACCCTTAAGTGAATCACCATTTGTTCTTGTACAAATCTGAGAAATGTTTTCCTTTTTTTCTTATCTTAAAAGATATGTTCAAGATTAAAGATTTTCAATGGATGAATGATTGAATTAGCATTCTCATGAGCAGCTAATAATTATAAGAACTATGAATGCTTCTAACAGACACAAAATTACTTCGCAAGTAGAATAAACCGTAATGTCTTCTGAAAATGCTTACCCATGCCCAAACTGAGGACAGAACCACGCAGACATACACTGACAGAAAGAACATCAATGTGTACAGACCAGGACAGACAATCGAACAGAGATACAGAAAGAAATAACAAGATGCTTTACAGACTGTATTTCAAAGTGTAAGTAATTGTTCATACTGTTGTTCAAGAGAATTCTGTTATACTGAAGGGTAATCCATCTAGATGAGGAAACGATTAAGAGTGACAAAGAGCAGGAATCTACTGATGTGGAGATTTGAAGGTGATAAATGTTTGAGAACGTCAAAGAGAAAGTGAAGGTTAGTGGAGATTGATGTAATAACAGAAACAGAAAGGCTGATTGGGTGATAAACTAATTGGGTGATAAACCTTCTTGTAGAAAACACATCTTCCAGAAAAGAAATTACTCAGAACATTCAAAGAATAGACTTCATAAGAAAGGAAAGAAAAAAAAAACGTGTTTGCTTTACTTCACTTTCTTTGTTGTTGCTGAATATTGTGGATATGTACATGGGACAGTGGGTCTGTGGCGCACATATTTGTAGAAATGGTGAATCTGAATCTGCTTACAGATTGTAGGGTGCATGGTTGTGGGTGGACTACTGTGAATTGTGATGGCTGATGGTGGTGTTGAAAGCTATGATCTGTAATGATGAGTTTGTGTGATGTCTGTGGTGAACAGGAGAACTGCTGGTCCTTCAGCTGACCATGGTCCACTGGTTGTGCCATGGATGATCTATTGAGAACAGAAAATTAAATAAGAATTATTTTGGTGATGGATTGCTCTTTTGAAGAAATAAGGGACAGGTCTGTGAAATGGCCTGTGGACCCGTGGACCTGTGGGCCTGTGGGCCTGTGGGCCTGTGGACCTGTGGGCCTGTGGACCTGTGGACCTGTGGGCCTGTGTGCCTGTGAGCCTGTGGGTCTGTGGACCTGTGGGCCTGTGGACCTATGGGCCTGTGGGCTTGTGGACCTGTGGACCTGTGGGTCTGTAGGCCTGTGGACTTGTGGACCTGTGGGCCTGTGGGCTTGTGGACTTGTGAACCTGTGGGTCTGTAGGCCTGTGGACTTGTGGACCTGTGGGCCTGTGGACTTGTGGACCTGTGGGTCTGTAGGCCTGTGGACTTGTGGACCTGTGGGACTGTGGACCTGTGGGTCTGTGGGCCTGTGGGTCTGTGGACCTGTGGGCCTGTGGATCTGTGGGTCTGTAGGCCTGTGGACCTGAGGACCTGTGGGTCTGTGGGCCTGTGGGCCTGTGGGTCTGTGGACCTGTGGGCCTGTGGGCATGTGGGTCTGTGGGCCTGTGGGCCTGTGGGCCTGTGGGCCTGTGGGCCTGTGGGTCTGTAGGTCTGTAGGCCTGTGGACTTGTGGACCTTTGGGCCTGTGGGTCTGTGGGTCTGTGGACCTGTGGACCTGTGGGCCTGTGGACCTGTGGGTCTGTAGGCCTGTGGACTTGGGGACCTGTGGGTCTGTGGGCCTGTGGACCTGTGGGCCTGTGGGCCTGTGGACCTGTGGACCTGTGGGTCTGTGGGCCTGTGGAGCTTTGGGTCTGTGGGCCTGTGGACCTTTGGGTCTGTGGGCCTGTGGACCATGGACCTGTGGGTCTGTGGGCCTGTGGGCCTGTGGGCCTGTGGACCTGTGGACCCATGGACCTGTGGGCCTGTGGGCCTGTGGCCTGTGGACCTGTGGGCCTGTGGACCTGTGGACCTGTGGGCCTGTGGGCCTGTGAGCCTGTGGGCCTGTGGACCTGTGGGCCTGTGGACCTATGGGCCTGTGGGCTTGTGGACCTGTGGACCTGTGGGTCTGTAGGCCTGTGGACCTGTGGGCCTGTGGGCTTGTAGACTTGTGAACCTGTGGGTCTGTAGGCCTGTGGACTTGTGGACCTGTGGGTCTGTGGACCTGTGGGCCTGTGGGCCTGTGGGCCTGTGGGTCTGTGGACCTGTGGGCCTGTGGACCTGTGGGTCTGTGGGTCTGTGGACATGTGGACCTGTGGGCCTGTGGACCTGTAGGCCTGTGGATCTGTGGGTCTGTCGGTCTGTAGACCTTTGGACCTGTGGATCTGTGGGTCTGTGGTGGAGCTGTGGACCTGTGGGTCTGTAGGCCTGTGGACCTGTGGGTCTGTGGGTCTGTGGACCTGTGGGTCTGTGGGTCTGTGGACCTGTGGGCCTGTGGGTCTGTAGGCCTGTGGACCTGTGGGTCTGTGGGTCTGTGGACCTGTGGGTCTGTGGATCTGTGGGCCTGTGGGTCTGTGGATCTGTGGGTCTGTGGATCTGTGGACCTGTGGGTCTGTGGATCTGTGGGTCTGTGGGACTTGGTGGGATATGAGTGTCCAAGTGTTCGGGGCTGTTGACTATAGGAGCATTGTTTAATTTGGTTGATTGCATTGCATTTTCTATAGTTCACATGAGATGGTTGGGGATTGTGTTGTGTGAAGCTGCTGGTTGAGGTTTGCATTTCAATATGTCTGGTATAGATTGTTTCAATAATGGGTGATGGCGAGGGATGCGGTTTTCTTTAAAACAAAGAACGTTTGAAACTGATTGATCACGTGGGGACATCAAGGCCCTGCTACTGCATGAGAAAACTGTGCCAGTAGACTGACATATGTTGAAGGCTTGTTCAGTGACATTGTATTGGTCAGCATAATTGCTGGTGGTCAGATGCTTTTCACTGTCATGTAGTGTTAGTTTCATTGAGAGGTGAGTGCATTATGCAGACAGCAGAAAACAAATAAAACCTCTCGATCCCTTCAGCTATATGTTTTGTGGTTAGGGTTTGGGCGCTTGTCGTGATTATTTTACATAATTTCCCATCGTATAGCATCTCTATGTTTTTGTATGTATCAAATTGTCTACAAATGCTGTTTTTGTCTTCCACTTCTTCGTCACTGTAATCGTCATTATCATCATCATCGTCATCATCATCATCATCATTATCATCATCATCATCGTCGTCGTCGTATTCGTCGTCGTCGTCGTCATCATCATCATCATCATCATCATCATTATCATCATCATCCGCAGCAGCAGAGCAGCAGCAGCAGCAACAGCCAGTTCTTGCTTTTTGTTGTTGATTTTATCTTCTGGTTCTTCATCATCATCATCATCATCATCATCATCATCATCATCATCATCACACCATCATCAAAATCCCTTTCATTCCTTGTTCTTCTTCTTTTGCGTCTTTGTCTTCTTCTTCGTTTAAATAGATACACAGAAACACAGACACACCCACAGAAAAGTATAGACAAGGCGTTTCAAATCTTGTAATGTTTCTTTTGGCGAGGTCTTGAAGTGGGAATGGGACAGAGGGACCTGTGGAACACTAAGTTAAGATGACACCACAAACTGGACTGAACTCAAGTTTTCAGAATTTGAGTCTTTGGATCAACCAGAAGAACCAAATAAACCCCTAACCCCTCAAAAAACAGACGATGATGGTAAACATGTTCATAAAACCATACTCACTCTTGTTTTAAACAGAACTCTAGAAAACATAATTGAACCCACGTGTATGTTATGTTTTTGCTATTGCACAGAACTCTTTGTAGAAGAATCCCTGAAAACCACTGGTATGCAAACATTTTTCCAACAAAAAGAAAAATGTTGTATGTAGATGAAGTTTTTACCACAATTTTTTTGATGATGTATTGGCTCTCTGTCTCTGTCCCTGTCTGTCTGTTTCTCTGTCTCTGTATGCCTCTCTCTGTCTCTGTCTCTCTTTGTCTCTCTCTCTCTCTGTCTCTCTCTTTCTGTCTCTCTCTCTCTGTCTCTCTCTTTCTGTCTCTCTGTCTCTGTTTTTCTCTGTCTGTTTCTCTGTCTCTGTCTGCCTCTCTCTATCTCTCTCTCTTTCTCTTTATCTCCCTCTCTCTCTTTCTCTCCCCCTCTCTCTTTCTTTCTCTCTCTTTCTGTCTCTTTCTCTGTCTCTGTCTCTGTCTGTCTGTCTGTCTGTCTGTCTCTGTCTCTGTTTCTCTCCCCCCCCCCCTCCCCTTTCTCTCTCGCAAACACAAGCATAACCGAAATGGAGTGGTGACGTCCTTAAGGCCTCATAACATCCTCCTCATCTATCACATTTTTTAAAAAAAAACGTTGTTTTCTCAAAACAGGTCCGGAGTTAGAGCAAATGGGAAGCAAACCTCGAGATGCTCTGAAAAATATTATTCTCCAAAATGTGATGCAACGAAATAAACGTTAATGAAATACGTAAGAAACAAATAAGGCCAATCAGAATAGTGTGTTACGTTTGTCTTAAATATAAAGTAATATTGAAGTAATAAGACGAATATGGTTTGTCTCAGTTAAATATTCGGGATTGTACTTATACATGTAGTTTGATATTATGGCCTAAAATCACATTTGTCTGAACAGGCATTTCCTGGTTCAATAAATTATCGAAAATCTTAATGAAATGTTCAGGTCAAAAACATACAGCCCTAGCTGGCACGTGTGCGCTTGTGTTTATCAAAGTATTTGTGAATTCCTATGTTAGTTTGTATATCTAATAGCCATATTCATATTCATTTATTTTGTAACAGTGAAACAGTACGCAAGCACACACACGCAGCAATATATAAACACAGTATGCCTCTTTATTCATATGAAAAATCTGTTAATCTTTCTTCATTACATAGGTCAGTGTTTAAATTTTAATATTCTGTGGTTTCTTATGTGTCTTCTTACTTGTATAGCTTTAATGTTTGTTGTTATCTTATTGTGTATGCAATTGTGAACATTTTTTATCACCTTTTGCCTTTCTGGCGAAATGTAAAGCGCTGGTGAGCATGCTTTTATATGGAATATGCGCTATACAAATAAACATTATTATTAAATAACCATACGAAACTCGGGCAGCTCTCCACCCAACTTTTTTTTTGCCTGAGACTTCAGAAACAGAAGAGGGCTAATTATCCTTCAAGCTAAGGGACTTGGGAAATTAGCTTATCTCTCCAGTGTTTTCTACCAGGGCAACCGCACAAATGCCCTGCTCTGCTTGGTTTTCAGCTGCCATGGGATCTTTAGTTTGCACAGGCCAGAAGGCACACGGACCCAACTCGTTTTTGTTTATGAATTAGTTTGTTTGTTTGTTTTGCTTGTTTTTTTTTGTTTGTTTTGTTTATTTGGGTTGGTTTGGGTTGGTTTGGGTTGCATTGGGTTTGGGTTGGTTGGATTGGTTTGTGTGGTTTGTGTGGCTTGTGTGGTTTGTGTGTTTGGTTTGTTTGATTTGTTTGGTTGATTTGGTTGGTTTGGTTTGTTTGGTTTGGTTGGTTGGGTTGGTTTGTGCGGATTGTGTTGTTTGTTTGTTTGGTTGGTTTGGTTGGGGTTTGTGTTATGTGGAGCTGCTGGCCGAGGTTTGCATTTCAATATGTCTGGTATGGATTGTTTCAATGGCTGACGGCGAGGGACGCGGTTTTCTTTAAAACAAAGAACGTTTGAAACTGATTGATCACATGGGGACTTCAAGGCCCTGCTACTGCCTGAGAGACGTGTACCAGTTGGCTGATATATGTTGAAGGTTTGTTCAGTGACATTGTATTGGTCAGCATAATTGCTGATGGTCAGATGCTTTTCACTGTCATGTGGTGTTAGCTTCATTGAGAGGTGAGTGCATTATGCAGACAGCAGAAAACAAATAAAACCTCTCGATCCCTTCAGCCATATGTTTTGTGGTTAGGGTTTGGGAGCTTGTCATGATTATTTTACATAATTTCCCATCATATAGCATCTCTATGTTTTTGTATCAAATTGTCTAAAAATGCTGCTCTTGTCTTCCACTTC
>JAPXFY010000119.1:17500-22500 GCA_030674185.1 Monoplex corrugatus
AAATGTGATGCAACGAAATAAACGTTAATGAAATACATAAGAAACAAATAAGGCCAATCAGAATAGTGTGTTACGTTTGTCTTAAATATAAAGTAATATTGAAGTAATAAGACGAATATGGTTTGTCTCAGTTAAATATTCGGGATTGTGCTTATACATGTAGTTTGATATCACATTTGTCTGAACAGGCATTTCCTGGTTCAATAAATTATCGAAAAACTAAATGAAATTTTCAGGTCAAAAACATACAGCCCTAGCTGGCACGTGTGCGCTTGTGTTTACCAAAGTATTTGTGAATTCCTATGTTAGTTTGTATATCTAGTATCCATATTCATAGTCATTTATTTTGTAACAGTGAAATAACCATATGAAACTCGGGCCGCTCTCCAGCCAACATATTTTTTTGCCTGAGACTTCAGAAACAGAAGAAAGCTAATAATTATCCTTCAAGCTAAATGATTTGGGGAATTAACCTGTCTCTCCAGTGTACGAATGCCCTGTTCTGCTTGATTTTCAGCTACCATGGGATCTTTGGTATGCGCAGGCCAGAAGGCACGCGGACCCAACTCGTTTTTGTTTTTGATTTTGTTTGTTTGTTTGTTTGTTTGTTTGTTTGTTTGGTTGGTTTGGGTTGGTTGGATTGGTTGGGTTTGGGTTGGTTTGGGTTGGTTGGGTTGGTTGGTTGGTTTGTGTGGTTTATGTGGTTGTTTGGTTGTTTGTTTGGTTTGGTTAGGTTGGTTGGTTGGTTGGTTTGGTTTGGTTGGTTGGTTGGTTTGTTTGGTTGTTTGGTTTGGTTTGGTTGGCTGGTTGGTTTGGTTTGGTTGGTTGGTTGGTTGTTGGTTTGGTTTGTTTGGTTTGGTTGGTTGGTTGGTTTGTTTTGGTTTGGTTGGTTGGTTGGTTTGTTTGGTTTGTTTGGTTGGTTTGGTTGGTTTGGTTGGTTTTGTTTGGTTGGTTTTGGTTGGTTTGGTTGGTTAAGTTTATTTGTTTGTTGTCCCTTTCTAAAGGATTAGTCGTTCAGTTCGGTTTTCCTGTCAAACTGAGGAAAACATCAAGGCCTCAACGGGGAACGAACCCTTGAATCTTGAGTTTAATTATTGGCAAGCGAACATCTGAAACTTCTGCCACTCTTCTCCTTGCGTGTGCAATCTGTCTTGCATGCCTAAAAGATCTCCACACGTATGACTTCACCTGTTCGCTTTTATGAACGGTATGGGTAAACCATACACTGACAGTGTATCACTTGCACCAAAACGAGCAGTATGTATGTGACCAGTGAAAATCCAGAAAGGAAGCATGTGGATTGTAGAAAAGATCTGGAAACTGTCCAACTCACCTCTTGTAAGAGGAGTTTGTAAACCGATATTGTTAAACGGTGTTTCATATCTCTTTAAGAATTGTTTGCATAATGTAACTTCTTTTAATGACTGCTCGATATGCAAAATGGATATTTGCTTATCATTCATTGACTGCTTCTTTTCCACTGCATTATTACAGTTCATCTGTGTTCATCACAGCAGTAAGGACTGACGTGTAGTTGCTTTATGTGTGTACTTTTTTGTCTCTCAAGCTTTCGTGACACGCTAATGCCTCTTGTGAAATGAGGCGCTATTTAAGCACTATAGCCATTATCATCAGCAGCAGCAGCAGCAACAGCAGCAACAGCTGCAGCAACAGCATCGTGGTCGTCGTCGTGGCCGTCGTCGTCATCATCATCATCATCATCATCATCATCATCATCATCATCGTCATCATCACCATCAACATCGTAAATATCATTAGTATTATCATTTTTATCATGAGTTTATCAGTAAAGTGAAACTCATTCTCTGTCACACTGCATGATGTATGTAAACGTCCATCTTTTGGTGTCCAAATACATGTCATAAAGCTCCCACGAGGAAGGCGCGTTTGCCGCCGAAAATTGGGGTCACATTAACGTCGATTTTATGTCTTTTCTGTGCACAGGCTGTTTCTTCTCTAGCTCTCTGCTTCTGTCGCTGTATCTGTCTGTCTGTCTGTCTGTCTGTCTGTCTGTCTCTCTCTCTCTCTCTGTCTCTCTCTGTCTCTCTCTTTCTGTCTCTCTGTCTCTGTCTGTCTATCTGTCTGCTTTTCTGTCTCTGTCTGCCTCTCTCTGTCTCTCTCTCTTTCTCTTTCTCTCCCTCTCTCTCTTTCTCTCCCTCTCTCTCTTTCTCTCTCTCTTTCTCTCTCTTTCTGTCTCTCTGTCTCTGTGTCTGTCTGTCTGTCTGTCTGTCTCTCTCTCTCTCTCTCTCTCTCTCTCTCTCTCTCGCTCTCTCCCAAGCATTTACTTTTAAATAAGAAACTTTATGTTGCATTTGGGGATTTTAGGAAGGCATTCGATTCTGTGAATCGTAATAATCTTTGGAATGTATTACGTAAAAGTGGTGTGAATGGAACATTATATATGGCCCTAAGAGGAGTTTACAACTTAGTGCTTGCATGCGTGCGTGAGAAGTGTGTATATTCAGATTATTTCGAATGCCCTAAAGGAGTGAAACAGGGGTGTCAATTGAGTCTTCAATTGTTTTCATTTTTCATTAATGAATTAGCAGTGGAAATGTCAAGAAAAGGCAGGCATGGAATTAAAATTATCCCTGGAGCTATTGAGATATTCCTATTGGTGTTTGCAGACGATGTTATTCTTCTCTCTGGTACAGTCAAAGGCTTACAAAACCACAAATGTTTTAAAGGAAGAATCGGATCGACTAGCTTTAACAGTTAACATGGATAAAACTAATAATATGATTTTCAGGAAGGGTGGACATTTATCAAAACACGAAAAATGGTTATATGGAATTAACGAGGTTAAGGCTGTTAATTCTTATAAATACATAGGAGTGATATTTTCGACAAAATTAAGTTTAAATTATGCATGGGAAGAATCTTGTAATAAAGGGAAAAAGGGTGTTATTGAAATTCTAAAATCCTTACGGAAGCTCAATTCTATTGATTGTAATTTATATTGGAAAATGTTTGATACACAGATAGAACCTTTACTTACATATGCAGCTGAAGTATGGGGTCTTACTGTAAATCCACATATGGAAAAAGTGCATACATATGCTATAAAACGTTTTTTGGCTGTACCAATTCACTCTTCTAATACTGTTTTATATGGAGAAACTGGAAGATATCCTTTATACATTAAACCTTTGTGAAGAGTATTAAATACTGGTTGAAATTGTTAAGGCTTCCACAAGCTCGGTTATGTAAACAGGCATATGAAATGATGGTTACTCAAATGGAAATAGGAAAACAGAACTGGGCCTATCAGGTAGAAAAGGCTTTATCAGAACTTGGGTTTGGAATCGTGTGGTTGTCCCAGGGAGTAGGAAATGAGTGTCAGTTTATTAATGAATTTAAAGACAGGCTTATTTGTTCGTTTAAACAAAATTGGCACTCAGATATGGAAAACAAAGAAAAATATAGTTGGTTCTTCTCATTTAAAGATGTTTTTCAAACCGAAAAATATCTCAGTGTTGTTACGGATAAATGGCAAAGAACTAATTACGCAAGATTTAGATTTAGAACACTTGGTTTCAATGCAAATAAAAATTGGTTTCAACCTGGGACGTCCACAGTATATCCTTGCTCCTTATGTGGAAACAATGTCGATAATGAAAAACACTTTTTATTCCAATGCCAAATTTTTGACACAATACGTGGAAAATGCAAAGTTTTTTAATCCAACATGGCCAAAAGACAAGATGTTGTATCTATTTTGTCGTCTGATTACGAAGTCATAATCAAATCAGTGGCACTATACATTGCGGAAGCACAAAAAATAAGACATAAACACCTACAAGCCCGACAATAGTACTAGACAATATCATACTGGGATTAATTTAATCTCTTTTGACTGACGTGGGCTATATCACGTTAACTCCAAAAGAAGCCGCTTTATTATGGACTCTGTTTTGTAAAGAGCTGTTTTCATTTGCTTTATTTTGCTTTGTTTGCCGATAATTTAAGAGTAGCTAATAATATGAAAATAATGGTATAGTTGTAGAATATGTTAGAAGTGGATATTGAAAGGGTATATAGACACTTAAGGGTTTACTATACAAGTTAACAAAAAAAAACACACAAAAAACAACAACAACAACAACAAAAAAACAAACAAATAAATAGAAGGCATAGTTATGTCCCTTGTTAACAGAGTATTATGGGGCAGTTATGTGAACATTATATTATTATCACTAAATTAAGGTTTGGGTGGTCGAGCCCAGATGTGTCATCATATTACAGTTTTGATGTGTGTGTGTGTGTGTGTGTGTGTGTGTGTGTGTGTGTGTGTGTGTGTGTGTGTGTGTGTGTGTGTGTGTGTGCGTGCGCACGAGCGCGCGCCCGCGTGTGAGTGTATATGGGTGCGTGTGTGTGTGTGTGGGTGTGGGTGTGTGAAAAAGATTTTGGTTTGTCTAAACCTAGACAAATTATTGGCCTGAATGTGGGAACACTGTTCTGATATATTTTTTGTTTGTTTGTTTGCATTATGTAGTACTGATAAAATGGATGATTGTTCATTATATATGATTTGAATATGTTCGACTGTTCAAGGAATGGATGTTCGATTTTTTTTTTTTTTTTTTTTTTTTGATTATGCGTGAATAATTTGCTCACATACAAAGAGTGGATTATGTGTCGCACTACTGGAAAATTGTTATCCCCCTTGTCAAAAGACCTTTTCGGGTAATGACAATAAACAGTTTCAGTTTCAGTTTCAGTTTCTCTCTCTCTCTCTCTCTCTCTCTCTCTCTCTCTCTCTCTCTCTCTCTCTCTCTCTCTCTCTCTCTCTCTCTCTGACAAAAATATGTTGCAACATTTTCTCGTCTGTTTTTGGATAGAGTTTTACATGATTTGGGATCAAGCTTTGAGATCGATGTGGAAAGGAAAAAAACAGAACAAAGAAAATCATGTCGCCAAGTTCAAGGTCACACGGATCTAAAAGCGCTTTTTGGATGACGTTGTGTAAACAGAACTTT
>JAPXFY010000119.1:30000-50000 GCA_030674185.1 Monoplex corrugatus
AGTGCCATTAATGAGAACAGTTTGTTTTCTGTTTGACAGATATGAAGTGAAAAAGGAGAGAGCAATGTCAGAGATGCCAAAAGTATGATGAAGTCTAGAAAGGAGAATACCATGATCAATGGTATCAAAGGCTGCAGACAGATCAAGGAGTGTGAGGAGAGAGACTTTGCCAGTATCAGTTGCAAGGAGGAGATTGTTGAGAATGTGTAGCAGGGCAGTTTCAGTGCTATGGCACTGGCGGTAGGCTGACTGGAAATGATTGAGAAGATTGTTGGCAGACAGGTGAGAGTTCAGCTGGTTGAGGACAACTTTTTCGATGAGTTTTGACAAGAAAGAGAGATTAGAGATAGGCCGGTAATTTTTCAGTTCATTTAATAATAATAATAATAATGGCTTCTTATATAGCGCTTAATCAAAATAATTTCTCTAAGCGCTTGACAAAAACACATTGCATTCACCTCTCCTACACACACAACCACACACCTCACAAACAACTACGAATACCACCACTACAGAAACCAGCAAATCCTACGAGCACAACACTCAATTATACAACAAACACATACAATAGAAAACACACCCTGAAACAGTATGTCAAAACAAGGCTTAGACGGCTATGACATAGGTGGTACCCCTACGCAGCATTGACTAGTTGTGAGAAAATAGATGGGTTTTAAGTTTAGACTTGAAAGAAGAGAAATAATCTGAATGTCTGAGAGAGTCTGGCAGTCTGTTCCACATCGATGGAGCTTGAAAAGAGAAAGACCTTTCACCAGTAGTAGTTCTGAAGCGAGTCATTCGTAGAAGGCGGTCGTCTGCAGAGGAGCGTAGTTGTCGAGAGGGAGTATAGATTTGAAGGAGATCCGAGAGATAAGAATGTCCATTTTCAAAGAGAGAAGAGAAAGTGAGAGTTGAGATTTTGTACGAGATACGGTTTGAGACAGATAACCAGTGAAGAGAGTGAAGTAGTGGCGAAATGTGATCATATTTACCTGCTCTACAGACTACCCGGGCTGCATGATTTTGGATTCGCTGTAATCTTTCTATCAGGTATTTCGGAAGGCCGGCCAAAAGTGAGTTGCAGTAATCTATTCTAGATAAAACAAAGGCACAAATGAGAGTTTTTGTAGCATCTGTAGAGAGAAGGTGACGTACGGAACTGATTCTTCTTAGTTCTAAATAAGCAATCTGGCAAATATTTGAAACTTGTTTCTCAAAGGAGAGGGATTGGTCAAGAATGACCCCTAGACTGCGGACAGAGGTGGACACAGAAACAGTACAGTCATTGATAGTGACAGTTGAAGGTAGAGAAGGATGGTTAGGTTTTTTTGTCACGAACATGAGTTCCGTCTTGTCGTCATTTAGTTGTAGTTTGTTGGTAGTCATCCAGTCCTTTAGGTCTGCAATGCAGCCCTGCGCCCGAGAAATCAGTGAGTCAATTTTAGCAATGGGAGCCGACTGATGAAGCTGTGTATCATCAGCAAAGCTCTCGTGCAACATGGCGTGACCACCAATGACGTCAGACACAGGACCGGCATACAGCACAAAAAGGACTGGCCCCAGTACAGAACCCTGAGGCACACCGTACCTAAGAGGAGAACTGTCTGAGTATCTGTCCTGTACACACACTGTCTGAGTCCGTCCAGTCAAGTAAGAGATAATCCAGTCGAGGGCTGTGTCTTTGAAACCAAAGGAAGTTTGAAGCCGTGAGAACAAAATATTATGATCGATCGTGTCAAATGCTGCGGAAAGATCCAACAACGCTAACAAGGAAACGTTCCCATCATCAAGCCCACAGAGGAGGTCATTGACTACACGGAGGAGTGCTGTCTCACAGCTATGGCCTTGTCGGTAAGCAGACTGATGAGGATTCAAGAGGTGATTCTTTTCGAGGTGTTCTAGAATTTGTTCCAGAACAATCTTTTTCAAAATTTTGATAGAAATGACAAATTTGACACAGGCCGATAATTCTTTAGAACGTTTTTGTCTAGTGAAGGTTTCTTGATCAATGGACGTACCACTGCAGACTTGAAGATTTCAGGAACGTGACCAGAGGACAGAGAGGTATTGATAACATGAGTAATATGGGGTAGA
This sequence comes from Monoplex corrugatus, assembly GCA_030674185.1. Taxonomy (NCBI): domain Eukaryota; kingdom Metazoa; phylum Mollusca; class Gastropoda; order Littorinimorpha; family Ranellidae; genus Monoplex; species Monoplex corrugatus. Next base: position 32,095 of record JAPXFY010000119.1, read on the forward strand.
ACGTCATCGATACACTGGAAGAGCAAGTGAGTAGGAATGGCATCAAGTTCACATGATTTAGGGCTGCATCGCAAACAAAGTTTTTTGACATAGTCTTGGCTAACAGGGCTGAAAGAAGTCAAAGGAGGTCCACAGTAAACTTTGTCATTCAGGGAGTGTACAGGTGCAGTAGAATCTAGGTTTTCACGGATAGTATCAATTTTGCCATTGAAAAACTCTAATAATTTCTGAGGGAGCTCTTGAGCTTGGAAGATGGTGGGGAGGGTGCAGCAGCTGACTTTACCTAACAGACTATTTGTGACATTGAACAACTGCTTGGCCGTATTACAAGCCAATATCTTTGAAGAATAGAACAAAGTTTTTGCTTGATGAACAATATCAGTAACATGATTTCTAGCGGTTTGATATATTTCCCAGTACACAGTCAGACCCGTGGCGCGCCATCGCCTCTCAGCCCTCCCCCTCTCCTGCTTGGCCTCCGACAACTCAGGACCCACTGTGCTGTGCCATTGACACAATGAGCGATCAGAGATCAAGCGCCTGCTCACTGGAGCATGCTTATCAAGCATGGCACGGAGGGCAGAGGTCAGCTGAAAAGCCGATGGCTCACTCGGTATGGCCGTGATCAGATCAGATTTGAAAGCCTCTATGTCGATAGCAGAAATTTTCCTAATTTCCTTGTACGTCTTTTTGAACGGCGGGGCCTAATGATGTCTAATTCACACTTCACAGCATAATGATCCGATGCTAAGTTAGTGTCAACAGTTGAAGACTCGAGTAAATGATCACTGTCTCTGTAGACTACCCAGTCTACTGTGTTACCTTGTTTGTTCGTTTTTTCATTCACGGATTGCTGGAGTCCAAAAGTATCTAAAATTTCTAACACCTCAGGCGTGTATCCAACTGTGGGCTTATTGAAGTGGAAATTGAAGTCACCAACCAGTAACAATGTTCCTGGAAGGTCATTTACAAATTCAAGAAAGTCTGGAAGTTCATTGATAAATATGCTGGGAGTAAGATTGTTCTTTTTACTGGGTCATCATCATCATCATCAGTCCCGTAGTCTGGTTGACCGTTGGGGCACCATTGAAGATTTTGCAACCAACTTCCTCCACTCCTCACGGTCCTCAGCTTTCCGCAGAATGATATTCCATTCAAGGTCAGTCCACTCTCTGATATTGTCTTCCCATCTTTTTCTCTGTCTGCCTCTTCGTCTCCCTCCCTGAACTGTTCCCTGCAAGACGGTCTTGGCCAGTCCAGATGATCGTGTGACGTGCCCGTACCACCTCAGTTTGCGTCTTTTCACTGAGGTCAGGAGGTCTTCATACGGCCCGATGGCGTTTTCGATTCGGGTTTTCACTTCTTTATTGGTTATATGATCTATGTACGAGATACCAAGGAGTTTGCGGAAGCATCTCATCTCCATTGCCTGTATCCTTCTTTCAATGTCTGCTGTTATGGTCCATGTTTCGCATGCATACAAAAATATTGACATGACCAGGGAACGCATCAGTCTGATCTTGGAGCCGATTGCGATATTCTTGTCGTTCCAGATGACTTTTAGCTTGGTCATTGCAGCTGTGGTCTGTGCAATCCTGGAAAGTACCTCGGGCTTTGATCCTTCATCTGATACTATAGCTCCCAGATATTTAAATCTATGGACGGTCTCAAGTTTCTTGTTGTCTATGGTAATGTCAGTGCTGATGCCATTGGTATTATTTGTCATCAACTGGGTTTTCTCTGCACTGATCTGCATGCCATATGATGTGGAGGCCTCATCAAGATGTTTTATCAAGCTGACTAGCTCTTGCTCTTGCCCAGCTAGTCCGTCAATGTCGTCGGCAAAACGCAAGTTTGTGATTGTTCTACCTCCGATGCTGACTGTTCCCTCGTGGTCTTCAAGTGCGTCAGCCATTATTCTCTCTAAGAAGATGTTGAAGAGAGTGGGGGAGAGCAGGCATCCTTGGCGTACTCCAACTGTGGTTCGGAACCATTCGCCTATGTTGTTGTCATGGTAGACTGCACTGGTCGCCTTTTCGTAGAGGCATTCTATGGTTCTGATCAGGTTGGCATTGATGTTGTACAGCCTCATGGTTGCCCACAAGGCTGCGTGCCAAACTCTGTCGAATGCCTTCTTGAAGTCCACGAAGACGTGGTAAAGGCCTTGCTGGTGTTGCAGGTATTTCTCACAGAGCAATCTGAGGTTGAAAATTTGCTCTGTGGTACTTCTTCCTGGTCTGAAACCTGCCTGCTCTTCTTTTATTATCTCCTCAGCTTGTGGCTTCAGTCTACTCAGAAGGATTTTTAGCATGACCTTACTTGGATGGCTGATCAGGCTGATGGTACGGTAGTTTTGGCATAGTTGTAGGTTGCCTTTCTTCGGGAGAGTGATGATCAGGGACTGGGTCCAAGGTGTTGGCCACTCACCTGTCCGCCAGATCTTATTGCAGATGATGAGTAGCATATCTATCATGGCCTCTCCTCCTGCCTGGACCAGTTCTGAGGGAATGTTGTCCATTCCTGCCGACTTGCCTTTCTTCAATGATTTTACTGCAGCTTCAACTTCTTCTCGCACGATGGGGTAGCTGTCGTTGTTGGTTGGTGGAGGAACGTCTAGCACCTTGGGATCTCCTGTTGTTGTGTGTGTGTATAATTCGGAGCAGTACTCTGTCCACCTCTGCAGAATCTCTTGATCTTCTGTGAGACATTTCCCTGCTTTGTTCTGTATGGTAGTGGTTCTGCCTTGTTTTGAGCTTGCTAGTTCTTTCACAAGCTGGTAGGCTTTTTTGCTGTTATTTTTCTGCAGGTTTGCTTCGATATCTTGGCATTGTTCTTCAATCCACGTTTCCTTTGCTTTCCTCATGCCTTCTTTAACTTGTTGGTTGGCTTTTCTGTATAGTTTAGCACCTTCATCCGTACTCTTCTTTTGCTTTAGTTCTCTGCGTTTGTCGCTCAGCTTTAGTACTTCTTCCGTGACCCAGGGCATCTTTGTTGGTCGGTGTTTTCCAAGGATGTCGTTGGCTGCTTCGATCACGGCAGTTTTGAAGTTGTTGATCAGAGTGTCTACTTCGGTGTCCATATTGTCAAGGAAGAGGAGAGGAGCAAACTTCCCTCCTATCGTTGCTTGGAAGTTTTCAACTATGTTGGGGTCTTTGAGCTTCTCAAGATTGAACTTAATTCTTATGTTGCCCTGTTTCTTCATCCTCTGGAGGCGGAGTTTGAAGGTCATCATTACAAGCTCATGATCGCTTCCAATGTCGGCTCCTGGAAAGCTCCTGGTCTTTGCGATGTTAACACTTGACTGGAAGCGTCTTTGAACCATGATGTAGTCGATCTGACTGTGGTATTTTTCTCCTGGGCTGTGCCATGTCCAGCGTCTAGATGGTTTGTGTGGACCGAACGTGTTCACCACCCTCAGGTCGTTGTAACTGGCGAATTCTAGGAGCCTTAAACCTCTTTCGTTGGTCTCAGGGTTGCAGTATTGGCCACATATCCCTTTCCAGTTATTGTGTTCATCCTCTCCAATCTTCGCATTCCAGTCGCCCTGCACTATAATGATGTCTTTCTTTGGCGTCTGATCTACGATTTCCTGCAGTTGATCATAGAAATCTTCGACAGCCTCGTCATCATAGTCAGTTGTTGGGGCATAAGCTTGTATGACGGTGATGTTAAAAGGTGAAGCCTTAAGCCGAATAGTAATGAGTCTGCTAGAGACTGGTCGGCATCCCATGATGGCATTCACAGTGTCTTTGTGAATGAGGAATCCAACTCCATGTTCATGTTTGTCTTCACTGCCACTGAAGTAGAGTTTGTGGCCTTCTGGGGTAGACGTTTCTCCGAGGTTTTTCCATCGTACCTCACAGAGCCCAAGGACGCTCCATCGGTATCTCTTCATTTCATACGTTAGTTCTGCAACTTTTCCTGCTGCTCTCAGCGATCTCACATTCCAGGTGCCGATAGTAACATTTTTTCTTGTACGTAGGGATTTTGGTCCATCAGTCACATACTTTTCACCTCCGCCCTGATGGCCAGCGACGGAAGGCGCGGTCCTTGTTCCGGGCGACGACCGGGCCGGTATGGATTGAGTTGCGGTTGTAATCTTCATTTAGTGTGTCTTGGGCAATGTCGCATGGCGGAGCCCATCCCTCTCCATGCCAGACCACAGCCGACGTCCTCCATCTAGGTGGTTCGCCTTGGTCTTGAACACATAGCCGTTGAGTTCCTTGCGGAACTTCGTCCGCCTTGGCCGGTAACCTGCATCGTGGAGGTTATTCGCCCAGTGATGCAGTGTTAACATCACCCCCTCACATGGTTTGGCACGCCTGCTGAGGCGAGGTCCCGGGGTGTGGCGCTTGGAGCCAGCACGTGAGAGATTTAGAGGATGGACGAGGACCAGTGATGCCCGTCCACCCTACCAGATAGAGTGCAGCAGCCAGACATCAAAGGTACTACCTCTATCCAGAGCCCCCTACACCCCTTTTACTGGGTACTGGTCTGTAAATCCCGAAAATATTGGTGACATGAAAGCTAGGTAGGGACAGCTTCAGGTGAACAAGTTCAAAGGTCCGGTGCTGAAAAGCAAAAGAAGAGTCAAAAGAGCAATAGGGCAGCAGCTTATCAGAGATGACGAAAGCGATTCCTCCTCCGCAGGTGGTGGTGGGGCGAGGGAAGGACTTGGATGTATAACCAGCCGGAGCCAGGTCTTGTAGCTTTGGTTCATCGCCACTTTCTTTGAACCACGTTTCCGTGACGCAAAGAATGTCAATATCATTGGACAGCATTGATGTCATTTGGGTCTAAATTGTATTTCTTGAGGAGAGGGTGAACAATAGCAGACTTGAAAGAATCTGGGACAGTTCCAGTTTGAAGAGAAGTGTTGATGATGTCAGTGATGAATGGGAGGAGAGTAGGGAGACAGTCAGAGTAGAGAGAACCTGGAAGACGATCCAGTTCGCAGGTTTTGAACGACATGGATCTGATTGTGTTGAGAATTTCTTCTTGTGAGACTGGGGTAAAAGTAGTAAGAGGTGTGCCAGAGAAGGAAGGGTCAGGTGGGCATGGTTGACAGGGTGTCCTGTCAAGCCTGTCACGAAGAGTTTGTATTTTGGTGGTGAAATACTTGGAAAATACAGATGGGAGTTCTTCATTTGTGTGTTTTGTTGGGAGAGGTAAATCTTTTCGTGTGCCAAGGAGATGATTCATGGTTGTAAAGAGTTCTCTTGAAGAAGAGGCATTCAGGATTTTGGTTTGGAAATAGCTTGTTTTTGCAGATGCAATGAGGGTGGATACTTTTGTTTTAGAGGCTTGGAAAAGTTGCCTATGTACAGTGAGTTTGGATTTGCGCCAGCGGCGCTCTGATCTGCGGCGGGCACGTTTTGCACAGGCAATCTCATGAGTGAGCCAGGGGGTAGGGGGGCGGTCAGGTAAAAGACGAGTTGTGGCTGTGTCCAGAAGATGGTGGAGAGTAGTATAGAATTCATCGGCAAGGTTGTGTGACTTTTCAGAAAGGAGGCGGGAGGCATCAGATGAAAATGTGGAGAGGTCAATAGATTTGAGATTGCGTCGAGTCACTGTGCGCGTGGTACGGGAAGGAGGAGAAATGTCAAGAGAACAGAGAATTGCAGAGTGGTCAGATGTAAGGGCTGAAGTTAGACGGGTAGAAAGAACTAGGCAGTTGTCAGTAGCTGAATTGTGGTGATCACGAGAAATGATCCAGTCAAGAGAATGTGACCTTTTTTATGGGTTGGTTCAGAAATATGTTGTGTCATATTGTGATTGGACAGAGAGTTGATGATATGTCTTGTGTCATAACGGTGAGTGTTGTCATAGTGGACATTGATGTCACCTAGAATGATGAGATTTCCAGGTAAGAGGCAGTAGTAGTCAAGTAGTTGGTCAAAGTCAGAGAGAAACATGGATGTGGTGAGCTTATTGGCAGAGCTAGGTGGAGGTCGATAGACACAGGAGAAGGTGATGGGGTGAGGGGTGGATTGGAAGGATACTTCAACGTGCTCAAAAGAAGGATGGGAGAAAGGCAGAGACTGCGAGAAAGATAGGCGGGAATGGAGTGAGTCGTTGTAGAGGATGGCGATACCACCACCTCGGGATGGGCGATGGAAAGAAGCAAGCCTATATCCACTCGGAGTGAGACTCGCATGTATGGGTTCGTGACCAAGGGGATTAAGCCAAGTTTCGGAGATAAATACAATGTCAATATGCTCGTCTGTGATGAAGTCAGCAATGACATCGGCTTTGCCGTCTTTGCACACTGACTGAGCATTAAACAGACATAATTTCAATTTATCACAGTCACATGGCGGTGGCAGAGGTGGAGATGAAGGCGGTACCGACGAGACAGAAGATGAAGGCAGCACCAGCGGGACAGAAGATGAAGGCAGTACTGATGGGACAGAAGATGAAGGCGGCATCGACGAGACAAAAGATGAAGGTGGCACCAGCGGGATAGAAGATGAAGGCGACACCAGCAGGACTGAAGATGAAGGCGGCATCGACGAGACAGAAGATGAAGGCGGCATCGACGAGACAGAAGATGAAGGCGGCACCAGCGGGAGAGAAAGTGAAGGCGGCACCATCAGGACAGAAGGTGAAGGTGAAGATGACAGAGGAGAAGGCGAGGTCTGCAGCAGCAAGGTCGAGGGCAGGGGCAGTGGAGGGGAGACTGGTTCAGCTGGAGGCAGGTTGTGCCAGAGACGGTGGAGACGTCCAGCACGACAGGATCGCGCAGTGCGGGGCTTACAACACAGCCCCAACTTGCGTATGCGTAGGTAACCGTCTCCACCGAGATAGCACTTGCTGTGTTTAAGAAGTGACAGTCCAATTTTTCTAATGCGGGACGCGTCCATTGTCGCAAGCCAGTCGGAAAAGGAAGATATTTGTGGGTTGGTGTTGGTCAGTGCACGATACACTTGATTCAGAGAGACAAGAAGAAAATTCAGTGCAGTCTATGCATACGGCAAACTTACAAGCAACAGGAGAATTGTTCATGCACAAACGACAGTCGACTAAGGTTTAGGAGCTGTAGTGTTGGGGCCAACACAATAGGCCAAAAATGTAAACACAGTTCACAGATAAAATGTCAGACCCGTGCGGCTGAACCAAAATGATGAAAAGTAGGTATCTAAAACTCCAAAGTCAGAGTATCTGGTAAAACACTCAAAATTCCTAAAAAGTATCCACATCACCACACATCGAGATTCAAAAGGAACAAACTGATATAAAATTCAATGCATAAAATCAAATAGAACCTCGATAAAATCACTGTAAAAACACCACACACACTTTTGCTGCCTGCTGGCGCGATATCAACAAAAAACAGTTAGCATAGAAGCAGATACAAAACACAAAAACCGAAAGCTCAGAACACTCCTCATAACTGTATTCACTTACCCAGACAACACTGCCAGACATGACAGAGGAAAAGCCATGGGCATCAAGGATCATCTCAGCAAGGTCAGAAATGTTTTCAACACGTTGAACAACGTGTGGATGTCCTCCAAGTACAGACTTAACAATAAGTTGACATTATACCTGGTCTGTGTACAGCTACTTTACTACAAGGCCCAAAATGCTGGTAGATACGTTATCAAGATATCAACCTTCTGTATAAGGAGCCATAACGATCTTCTGGCCCAAGACCACACCCAGCTAATAATTATTCACTCATTGAAAATTAGTATGTAAATTGAATAAATGGTTGAGATGGACAGGGCAAATCATATAAATATGTATGAGACAACAACAACAAAAAACAGATCACACCACACAGGGTCCCTTTTGCTGGACAACAGAAAGAAGACGCTTACACTGAAAAACCAAGACCAGTCGCTGTGGTGTAGTGGTTAGAGCAATGGACTGCCGACTGAAGGTTGTGGGTACGAATCCCCATCAGTCCCTTCAAAAATCACTGTGGGTTTTTTTCAGCTCCAACTGGCTCCTACCCTGAGTTTAAGATGTTCTGGGTTCATTGTGAAAACTGGGACCACGTAGTTGGTCTCATCCACTTCACGTCATTCAAGATGTTCCTCAAATTGTCTGACCAACACCGCAGGTGCCTGTGTACATTGGACCTGGCTGATGCCAGGTTATATTATGATATTAAGCGTAGAGTACAGCCCTGTCACATAGTCTCAATCCTAGATGAAACCCCATAGCAACACGATCATCATCATCATCAACACTAACATCATTGCATTAAAATAAAGCTTTGCCAGCTTTCATGGCTATTAAGGTGGTGTACAAAATAGGACTAAATAAGCTGAGCACGTGAGCACAACAAAACATCACCCTTAAGGCGATGATCCTTATGAAAAGGCAAGGAAACGAAGGGAGACAACCCAAGGCCCTGAAACACGCCTGGTTATCATACAGAGATCTGCCAGAAACAGACAGGACTGATGGCCAGGAATTACAGGTTTTCCTTGAGGTCACACATGCCAATGGTATAATGGACAGCAAGTAAACAGGCCAGTTAGTGTACACTTATATTATAATGGACAGCAAATAAACAAATAAGTTAGTGTAATAGACAGCATGTAAACAAGTAAGTGTAATAGACAGCAAGTAAACTAGTAAGTTAGTGTACACTATAACTATAATGAACAGCAAGTAAACAAGTAAGTTAGTGTACACTATAACTATAATGAACAGCAAGTAAACAAGTAGGTCAGTGTACACTATAACTATAATGGACAGCAAGTAAACTAGTAAGTAAGTGTATACTATAACTATAATGAACAGCAAGTAAACAAGTAAGTTAGTGTACACAATAATTATAATGAACAGCAAGTAAACAAGTAAGTTAGTGTAATGGACAGCAAGTAAACAAGTAAGTTAATGTACACTATAACTATAATGAACAGCACGTAAACAAGTAAGTTAGTGTACACAATAATTAAAATGAACAGCAAGTAAACAAGTAAGTTAGTGTAATGGACAGCAAGTAAACAAGAAAGTTAGTGTACACTATAACTATAATGAACAGCAAGTAAACAAGTAAGTTAGTGTACACTATAACTATAATGAACAGCAGGTAAACAAGTAAGTTAGTGTACACTATAACTATAATGAACAGCAAGTAAACAAGTAAGTTAATGTACACTATAACTATAATGAACAGCACGTAAACAAGTAAGTTAGTGTACACAATAATTATAATGAACAGCAAGTAAACAAGTAAGTTAGTGTAATGGACAGCAAGTAAACAAGTAAGTTAGTGTAATGGACAGCAAGTAAACAAGTAAGTTAGTGTACACTATAACTATAATGAAAAGCAAGTAAACAAGTAAGTCAGTGTGTACTATAACTATAATGAACAGCAAGTAAACAAGTAAGTCAGTGTATACTATAACTATAATGAACAGCAAGTAAACAAGTAAGTTAGTGTAATGGACAGCAAGTAAACAAGTAAGTTAATGTACACTATAACTATAATGAACAGCACGTAAACAAGTAAGTTAGTGTACACCACAACTATAATGAACAGCAAGTAAACAAGTAAGTTAGTGTAATGGACAGCAAGTAAACAAGTAAGTTAATGTACACTATAACTATAATGAACAGCAAGTAAACAAGTAAGTTAGTGTACACCACAACTATAATGAACAGCAAGTAAACAAGTAAGTTAGTGTACACTATAATGGTCAGCAAGTAAACAAGTAAGTTAGTGTACACTATAAGTGTAAGAACAGCAAGTAAACAAGTAAGTTAGTATACACTATAACTATAATGAACAGCAAACAAACAAGTAAGTTATGTACACTATAATTATAAGCTAGTAAGCTAGTTTACACTATAATGGACAGCAAGTAAACAAGTAAGTTAGTGTACACTATAAGTGTAAGGACATCAAGTAAACAAGAATTAGTACGTTAGTGTACACTATAACTATAATGAACAGATAGTAAACAAGTAAGTTAGTGTACACTATAAGTGTAAGGTCAGCAAATAAACAAGTACGTTAGTGTACACTATAACTATAATGAACAGGAAGTAAACAAGTAAGTTAGTGTACACTATAATTATAATGAACAGCAAGTAAACAAGTAAGTTAGTGTACACTATAACTATAATAAACAGCAAGTAAACAAGTAAGTTAGTGTACATTATAACTATAATGAACAGGAAGTAAACAAGTAAGTTAGTGTACATTATAACTATAATGAACAGCAAGTTAACAAGTAAGTTAATGTAAACTATAATGAACAGCAAGTAAACAAGTAAGTTAATGTACACTATATATATAATAAACAGCAAGTAAACAAGTAAGTTAGTGTACACTATAATTATAATGAACAGCAAGTAAACAAGTAAGTTAGTTTACATTATAAGTGTAAGGACAGCAAGTAAACAAGTATGTTAGTGTACACTATAACTATAATGGACAGCAAGTAAACAAGTAAGTTAGTGTACAGTATAACTATAATGAACAGCAAGTAAACAAGTAAGTTAGTGTAAACTATAACTATAATGAACAGCAAGTAAACAAGTAAGTTAGTGTACACTATAACTATAAAGGACAGCAAGTAAACAAGTAAGTTAGTGTACACTATGACTATAATGAACAGCAAGTAAACAAGTAAGTTAGTGTAAACTATAACTATAATTAACAGCAAGTAAACAAGTAAGTTAGTGTACAATATAATGAACAGCAAGTAAACAAGTAAGTTAGTGTACACCATAATGTACAGCAAGTAAACAAGTAAGTCAGTGTACATTATAAGTGTAAGGACAGCAAGTAAAGAAGTACGTTAGTGTACACTATAACTATAATGAACAGCAAGTAAACAAGTAAGTTAGTGTACACTATAACTATAATGAACAGCAAGTAAACAAGTAAGTTAGTGTACACTATAACTATAATGAACAGCAAGTAAACAAGTAAGTTAGTGTACACTATAATGGACAGCAAGTAAACAAGTAAGTTAGTGTAATGAACAGCAAGTAAACAAGTAAGTTAGTGTACACTATAACTATAATGAACAGTAAGTAAACAAGTAAGTTAATGTACACTATAACTATAATGAACAGCAAGTAAACAAGTATGTTAGTGTACACTATAACTATAATGAACAGCTAGTAAAGAAGTACGTTAGTGTACACTATATCTATAATGAACAGCAAGTAAACAAGTACGTTAATGTACACTATAACTATAATGAACAGGAAGTAAACACGTAAGTTAGTGTACACTTTAACTATAATGAACAGCAAGTAAACAAGTAAGTTAGTGTCCACTATAATGAACAGCAAGTAAACAAGTAAGTTAGTGTCCACTATAATGAACAGGAAGTAAACAAGTAAGTTAGTGTACACCACAACTATAATGAACAGCAAGTAAACAAGTAAGTTAGTGTACACTATAATGGACAGCAAGTAAACAAGTAAGTCAGTGTACACTATAAGTGTAAGGACAGCAAGTAAACAAGTAAGTTAGTATACACTATAACTATAATGAACAGCAAATAAACAAGTAAGTTAGTGTACACTATAATTTAAAGCTAGTAAGCTAGTGTACACTATAATGGACAGCAAGTAAACAAGTAAGTTAGTGTACACTATAATTATAAGCTAGTAAGCTAGTGTACACTATAATGAACAGCAAATAAACAAGTAAGTTAGTGTACACTATAATTATAAGCTAGTAAGCTAGTGTACACTATAATGGACAGCAAGTAAACAAGTAAGTTAGTGTACACTATAATAATAATTAATAATAATAATTACAATATTTATATAGCGCAAAATCTTGATAAAATCAAATCTAAGCGCTGAAGTAGACACACACGCAAGCACGCACGCACGCACACGCACGCACGCACACACACACACACACACACACACACACACACACACACACACACACACACACACACACACACACACACACACACTCACACACACGCATGGCTATAAATGGATAGAAAGAATAAAAGCAATAAAAGCAAGAATAAAAGCAATGGAAAATTATAGAGAGCATAGCATATACATTTATATATTATAACCATGTGATTCCCCTCCGAGCGGAGACAGGCTGCAGAGGGGGGGGGGGGGGGGGGGGGGGTTGAGAGTGAGGTTAGGATTTTATGCGGAGGAAAAAAGGTGAGTTTTGAGAGCGGACTTGAAGGAGACAAAAGTAGGTTGCTGACGGACTGAGAGAGGAAGTTTGTTCCAGGAGAGTGGACCAGAAACAGAGAAGGCTCGTGGACCATAGGTATTGAGCTTAGTGCGTGGAAAGCGAAAAGTCAGAGGATCGGAGGCAGAGCGGAGGGTACGTGAGGGAACATAGATCTCAAGTAGGCTTGACAGGTAATCGGGGGCTGCGTTATTGAGGCTTTTGTAGCACATGGTGTCTAGTTTGTACTGTATGCGCTTTGATACAGGGAGCCAGTGAAGTTGTGCCAGGAGAGGAGATATGTGGTCAGCTTTTTTCTTTTTGAGTACAAGGCGTACAGCATTGTTTTGAATGCGCTGTAGGATGTGAATGGTGGAGGCAGGAAGACCAGACAGGAGTGAATTGCAATAGTCAATGCGAGACATTATGAAGGAGAGAACGAGTTTTGCAGTTGTTTCCACAGAGAGATACTTCCTGATCAGCCTTATACGATGGAGATGATAGTAACAAGATCTGGCAAAGAGAAACAAAGTTGTTCATGGAGAGGGTAGAGTCAATGCAGACACCAAGGTTTTTAGCTGAATCAGAAATTGGGACTGATGTGTTACATAATGGGAGAGAAAGAGGAGGCAGCTGAGAAAGTTTCTGACGGGTGCCGATGAGGATAGCTTCTGTCTTGTCGTCATTAAGCTGAAGTTTGTTGAACGTCATCCAGTTCTTAATGTCTGAGTAACACTCAGTGGTGCGAGTCAACAGGCGCTGTATATTATCAGGTGAGTCACTGTCTTGAAGTTGGGTGTCATCAGCATAGAAGTGGTGTTTTATAGAGTGGGAGTTGATTATGGTGGACAGGGGGGAGGTGTAAAGAGTGAAAAGAACAGGGCCAAGGACAGATCCTTGTGGAACACCACAGGTCAGGTATGCAGGTTGAGAGTAAGTGCCATTGATGAGAACGGTTTGTTTTCTGTTTGATAGGTATGAAGTGAACCAAGACAGAGCAATGTCAGAGATGCCAAAAGTATGATGAAGTCTAGAAAGGAGAATACCATGATCAATGGTATCAAAGGCTGCAGACAGATCAAGGAGTGTCAGGAGAGAGACTTTGCCAGTATCAGTTGCAAGGAGGAGATTGTTGAGAATGTGTAGCAGGGCAGTTTCAGTGCTATGGCACTGGCGGTAGGCTGACTGGAAAGGATTGAGGAGATTGTTGGCAGACAGGTGAGAGTTCAGCTGGTTGAGGATGACTTTTTCAAGGAGTTTTGACAAGAAAGAGAGATTAGAGATAGGCCGGTAATTTTTCAGTTCATTTGGGTCTAAATTGTGTTTCTTGAGGAGAGGGTGAACAATAGCAGACTTGAAAGAATCTGGGACAGTTCCAGTTTGAAGAGAAGTGTTGATGATGTCAGTGATGAATGGGAGGAGAGTAGCGAGACATTCGGCGTAGAGAGAACCTGGAGCAAGCAAGCTCAATATAAGTGTAAGGACAGCAAGTAAACAAGAATTAGTACGTTAGTGTACACTATAACTATAATGAACAGATAGTAAACAAGTAAGTTAGTGTATACTATAACTATATAGAACAGCAAGCAAACAAGTAAGTTAGTGTACACTATAAGTGTAAGGACAGCAAGTAAACAAATACGTTAGTGTACACTATAACTATAATGAACAGGAAGTAAACAAGTAAGTTAGTGTACACTATAATTATAATGAACAGCAAGTAAACAAGTAAGTTAGTGTACACTATAACTATAATAAACAGCAAGTAAATAAGTAAGTTAGTGTACATTATAACTATAATGAACATGAAGTAAACAAGTAAGTTAATGTCTATTATAACTATAATGAACAGCAAATTAACAAGTAATTTAATGTAAACTATAATGAGCAGCAAGTAAACAAGTAGGTTAGTGTACACTATAAATATAATAAACAGCAAGTAAACAAGTAAGTTAGTGTACACTATAATTATAATGAACAGCAAGTAAACAAGTAAGTTAGTGTACACTATAAGTGTAAGGACAGCAAGTAAACAAGTAAGTTAGTGTACACTATAACTATAATGGACAGCAAGTAAACAAGTAAGTTAGTGTACACTATAACTATAAAGGACAGCAAGTAAACAAGTAAGTTAGTGTACACTATGACTATAATGAACAGCAAGTAAACAAGTAAGTTAGTGTAAACTATAACTATAATGGACAGCAAGTAAACAAGTAAGTTAGTGTACACTATAATGAACAGCAAGTAAACAAGTAAGTTAGTGTACACCATAATGGACAGCAAGGAAACAAGTAAGTTAGTGTACATTATAAGTGTAAGGACAGCAAGTAAAAAAAATACGTTAGTGTACACTATAACTATAATGAACAGCAAGTAAACAAGTAAGTTAGTGTACACTGTAACTATAATGAGCAGGAAGTAAACAAGTAAGTTCGTGTACACTATAACTATAATGAACAACAAGTAAACAAGTAGTTAGTGAACACTATAATATAACGAACAGCAAGTAAACAAGTAAGTTAGTGTACACTATAATGGACGGAGTAAACAAGTAAGTTAGTGTAACATAAACTATATGAACAGAAGTAAAACAAGTAAGTTATACATTTAACTATAATGAACAGCAAGTAAACAAGTAAGTTAGTGCCACTATAATGAACAGCAAGTAAACAAGTAAGTTAGTGTACACTATAACTAAAACAATGAACAGCAAGTAAACAATAATTAATGTACACTATAACTTAATGACACGTCAAGTAAAAAAGTAAGAAGGTAATTACAGAATAAACATAATAGATGTACATATAACTAAATGACACAAATGAACAATTATGTAAAAAGAATATGAACAATTATAGAAGTAACAAGAAGTTAATACATAAAGTTAGTGAACCTATAACTATAATTGGACAGCAATGAAAATTAAGTAGAGTAACATAATATATGACACAAAGTAACAAGTAAGTAGTGTACACTATAATTATATGAACAGCAAGTAACATAAGTTAGTGTAATGGACAGCAAGTAAAAATGTAATTATGCAATGGACAGCAAGTAAACAAGTAAGTTATGTAATATAACTATAATGAACAGCAAGTAAACAAGTAAGTAGTATACATTAATAAATGGACAGCTAAGTAACAAGTAATTAATGAACAATAAACAGAAGAAGTACAAGTAAGTTGTGACAAAATTAAAAAGAAGGTAAATAAGTAATAGAATAAAAATAAAAGAGTAATTAATAATGAACACAAGTATAAATAGTAAGATTACACATATAACTTATTTAAAGAACAGCAAGTAAACAAGTAAGTTAGTGTAATGAACAGCAAGTAAACAAAGTAGTTATGTACCGTAAATTATAATAAGAACAGCAAGTAAACAAATTAGTTAATATAATGAACGCAAGTAAACAAGTAAGTTAGTGTAATATGAACAGCAAGTAAACAATAGTTAGTGTACATAACAAGCAAGTAAACAATAAGTTAGTGTAATGAACAGCAAGTAAACAAGTAAGTTAGTGTACACTAAATAAATAAAAGTAAACAAGTAAGTATAATATAATGAACAGCAAGCAAACAATAAGTTAGTTATAATACAGAGTAAACAAGTATAAGTGTGTAGTAATGAACAGCAAGAAACAAGTAAGTTAGTGTAATAAAAATGTAAGAGCAAAGTAAAAAAAATAGTTATGACGAAGTAACATAGTAATTAATGTAAGAACAGCAAGTAAACAAGTAAGTTAGTGTAACACTGTAACTATAATGATAGGAATGAAACAAGTAAGTTCAGTAAGTTATTTAATGAACACAAGTAAACAAGTAAGTTAGTGTACACTATAACTATAACGAACAGCAAGTAAACAAGTAAGTTAGTGTAATGAATCGCAGTAAACAAGTAAGTTAGTGTAATGATACTATCAAGTAAACAAAGTAAGTTAGTTATGTACAGACTGTAACAGATATTAGTAATGAACAGCAAGTAAACAAGTAAGTTAGTTAGTAATGAACAGCAAGTAAACAAGTAAGTTAGTGTAATAAACACAAGTAACAGTAAGTATGTAGAACAGCAAGTTAATACAATAATTAGTTAATGAACAGCAAGTAAACAAGTAAGTTAGTGTAATTGAACAGCAAGTAAACAAGTAAGTTAGTGTACACTGAACACTAAGACAGCAAGTGAATAAGTTAGTGTAATAGACAGCAAGTGAACAAATTAATGTAATCGACAGCAAGTAAACAAGTAAGTTAGTGTACACTATAACATAATGACAGCAAGTGAACAATTAAGTTAGTGTACACTATAACTATAATGAACAGCAAGTAAACAAGTAAGTTAGTGTACACTATAATTATAATGAACAGCAAGTAAACAGTAAGTTAGTGTAATGGACAGCAAGTTAAACAAGTAAGTTAGTGCAATGGACAGCAAGTAAACAAGTAAGTTAGTGTATACTATAACTATAATGAACAGCAAGTAAACAAGTAAGTACAGTATACACTATAATTATAATGGACAGCAAGTAAACAAGTAAGTTAGTGTAATGGACAGCAAGTAAACAAGTAAGTTAGTGTACACTATAACTATAATGAACAGCGAGTAAACAAGTAAGTTAGTGTAATGAACAGCAAGTAAACAAGTAAGTCAATGTATACTATAGCTATAATAGACAGCGAGTAAACAAGTAAGTTAGTGTAATGAACAGCAAGTAAACAAATAAGTTAGTGTAATGAACAGCAAGTAAACAAATAAGTTAGTGTAATGAACAGCGAGTAAACAAGTAAGTTAGTGTAATGAACAGCAAGTAACCAAATAAGTTGATGTAATGAACAGCAAGTAAACAAGTAAGCAGTGTAATGAACAGCTGATAAACACCTAAGGTAATGTACACCATGACGACATATAAAAACAGCACAACACAGAGCAGCACTCAGCCCATCATTCCACAACACTGTACAGTGCTTTACTTTTCACAGTTATCTGCTCTCCGTGCATCCTGACAGTGAGTCAGTGAGACAGTTCAGGCAGATAATCCTATTTCCCTCATCCTCTGTCTCTTGCCGCTAAGGCTGACGAATGATGGCGTTAAAACGTACTGAAACTCAACTGATGTCATCAAGTCCGAGACATTCGACTGGCTAATTCTGTGAACTGAATGATGAGGGAAATGGGTGGAATCAAGAAAACGTCTTTCACACGTAAAAATTCCTAAAATCCTTGTAGGTAAAGGACTCCGTCTGTCTCTCTATCTGTCTCTGTCTGCCTCTGCCTGCCTCTGTCTGTCTCCTTCTCTCTCTGTCTCTCTCTTTCTCTCTCCCTCTGTCTCTCTCTCTCTCTTTCTCTCTCTCTCTCTGTCTCTCTCTCTCTTTCTCTCTCTCCCTCTCTCTCTCTCCCCCCTCTCTCTCTCTCCCTCTCTCTTTTTCTGCTCTCTCTCAATCTCTCTCTTTCTCCCTCTCTCTCTGTTTCTGCTCTCTCTCTCTCTGTTTCCGCTCTCTCTCAATCTCTCTCTCTCTCTCTCTCTCTCTCTCTCTCCTCTCTCTCTCTATCTCTCTGTTTCTGCTCTCTCTCAATCTATCTCTCTTTCTCTCTCTCTCTCTGTGTTTCTGCTGTTTCTCTTTATCTTTATCTCTCTCTCTCTCTTTCTCTCTCTCTCTCTCTGTTTCTGCTATCTCTCTCAATCTCTCTCTCTCTCTCTCACTCTCCCTCTCTCACTCTCTCTCTCTCTCATTTTAACCTCATCATTTCTTTCTGCTATGTTGGAGTACCTGGTCAC
>JAPXFY010000119.1:57500-65000 GCA_030674185.1 Monoplex corrugatus
TGCTTATTTGCTTACTTACTTACTTACTTACTTACTTACTTACTTACTTACTTACTTACTTACTTACTTATCTACTTACTTACTTACTTACTTACTTACTCACTCACTCACTCGCTCGCCCGCTCGCTTGTTCGCTTGCTTGCTTGCTTGCTTGCTTACTAATCCACTGTCTCTTGTGCCAATGGCATGTCAGACGGCAAGAAGGGTCTTCCAGTTCCATCTGTTCTGGGTCAGGTTCTGTGTAGTAAAGCCAAGACTGTCTCAGGGCCTTAAGGTCACCTTCTGTTGTTTGTCGCAGTTTTATTTTGTTTGTTTGTTTGTTTGATTGTTTGTTTTTTGTTTGTTTGTTTGTTGTTGTTGTTTTTTGGGGGGAGAGGGGCTGGGATTGGGGGGTGGGGGCGGGAGAGGGTCTTCCTCTCTTACGTCTTGTTTCTGGTGTCCAGTAAAGGACAGTCTGGTTGATGCTATCCTGCTCCCTCAAAAAGATGTGTCCAATGTGATCTTCACCATCTGTCCACTTGACTCCATGGGGCGAATAGATGTTGGCTTGACATAGTGTCTGGGCAGAAGATTTGCATGGTTGTTCAGAGGTTCATTGTGTGAAACGTTAATAGTTTTGATAAGGTGGCTTCCTGTTTTATCCTCCAGCATTCTGAGCTGTAGAATTACACGGAAAAGACACATCGCTTTGGTGTTAGTGCCGCATGGGGGCGGGGGGAAGGGGCTTCCACTCGTTGCTGAGCATTCTGAAGGCGTTTCTGACTTTTCGGAGACAGACCTTGATGTGTCACCGTGTCTTTCTACGTAATGTCTGACAGTGATCCTTAGTATTACCTCAACATAGACAGCTACATGTCTGACAGTGATCCGTAGTATTACTTCAACATAGACAGCTACATGTCTAACAGTGATCCTTAGTATTACTTCAACATAGACAGCTACATGTCTGACAGTGTTGTCATAGTATTACTTCAACATAGACAGCTACATGTCTGACAGTGTTGTCATAGTATTGCTTCAACATAGACAGCTACATGTCTGACAGTGATCCTTAGTATTACTTCAACATAGACAGTCACATGTCTGACAGTGTTGTCTTAGTATTACTTCAACATAGACAGTCACATGTCTGACAGTGATCCTTAGTATTGCTTCAACATAGACAGCTACATGTCTGACAGTGATCCTTAGTATTACTTCAACATAGACAGCTACATGTCTGACAGAGATCCATAGTATTACTTCAACATAGACAGCCACATGTCTGACAGTGATCCTTAGTATTACTTCAACATACACAGCTACATGTCTGACAGTGTTGTCTTAGTATTACTTCAACATAGACAGCTGCAAATCAATCATCATGAAAAACAGTCAGTCACAAAGAGACAGCTTCACTACATCGACCCTCGCTAATGACGTTGGTATAAAAGACAACTAACCACTATTGACTAGGAATTAATCACCCTTCATCCTGACCCAGTAGATCTTGCCATTGACCAAGGTAATCTTCTATCATTTTATCCTTTCTCTGTAATCTTTCATCCCTGAATAAAAGTGACTATCGTGAAAGATTTACGAGCGTGATATATACAACTGTTTCTGGTGAAACACTGACCTCCTGGGATCAGCCAATAGGCAGTAACAGTCTTGTAAGGTCGGAAAATAAGGTTGTAGAAGAGTACGGATTGATCGAAAAGTCTTAGGGAACAAGTTATAGCTGGCGAGCTGTTGCTAAACAATATTTTTAGAACTCTTTGTTCCTCGTAGCATATACACTGGAATTATAACTGATTAGAAAATGTGATTTTATAGCAAATACTTTATTTGAATATGACACA
This sequence comes from Monoplex corrugatus, assembly GCA_030674185.1. NCBI lineage: Eukaryota > Metazoa > Mollusca > Gastropoda > Littorinimorpha > Ranellidae > Monoplex > Monoplex corrugatus. Next base: position 59,342 of record JAPXFY010000119.1, read on the forward strand.
TTGTTTACACTTTGTTCTTCTTATAACTCATTTCTGTGTTCATGTTTTTTTTCTGTATATAAACGTGTGTATGTCATTCTAAATCCAACCTTAACAATCTACAAAATGTATTTCGGCATAAAAAAAAAACCCTCTGTATCCATGGTTCCTTATCATTTACTAAGAAGACATCTACTGAATTGTATTCGCAGGCACGTACAGCTTCTCTCTACCTCCCTCACCAACCCTTTCTCCCGAGAGAGCAAGCGAGAGAGAGACAGAGAGACACAGACAGACAGACAGAGCAAGAGAGGGAGAGAGAGAGAGAGAGAGAGAGAGAGAGAGAGAGAGTGAGAGAGAGAGAGACAGACAAAGAGACAGAGACAGAGACTGAGACAGAGACAGAGACAGAGACAGAGAGACAGAGACAGAGAGAGACAGAGACAGAGAGAGACAGAGAGAGACAGAGAGAGACAAAGGGACACAGAGGCAGACAGAGAGAGGCACATACAGACAGACAGAAACAGACATAAAAGCTGCAATAGCAATAACAAAAGCAACACCAACACCAACAACGAAAATGGACAAATTGATATTTTTAACTCACAACAACAAAGACAACAGCATCAACAACAGCAACAATGACAAAATTCGTATTACTTAAATCATAAAGCTTAAATCATAAAACCTCTGCCATTTCAAAACGTTCATAACATTATTATGCTACTTTTCAGTGTGTTGATCATCATCATTTTACACAAAATAGAGGAACATGAAACAAAACAAGTAGCTGAAGTGAACGTAGGAAAGATGCTGTGATCAAATAAATAGCTTCACTGTATCTATAATTCATGCTTGATAATATGAATAAGTTTAACAAAAGTGCAGGAAGTAATAACAAATATTGCACATTTTCGTTGTCTTGTGGCAAGAACGAACAAGAACGTAGGAAAGTGGCATAGCACATGTTTATACAGGGCAGCCATCTTTCATCTTTCTGGAATCAAATGGTTGGCAGTGTTATGCTTCAGCGGATTCATATCGATTCTGTCTGTGCAAATGTCTTTTCCAGATCTTCAGTGCTCTGTTTGTCTGCCTTTCTTTCTCTGTGTATCTACCTCTGTATGTCTGTCACTCTTTCTCTGTGTATCTACCTCTGTATGTCTGTCACTATTTATCTGTGTATTTACCTCTGTATGTCTGTCACTATTTATCTGTGTATCTACCTCTGTATGTCTGTCTTTCTCTGTGTATCTACCTCTGTATGTCTGCTACTCTTTCCTTGTGTATCTACCTCTGTATGTCTGTCTTTCTCTGTGTATCTACCTCTGTATGTCTGTCTTTCTCTGTATATCTACCTCTGTATGTCTGTCACTCTTTCTCTGTGTATCTACCTCTGTATGTCTGTCACTATTTATATGTGTATCTACCTCTGTATGTCTGTCTTTCTTTGTGTATCTACCTCTGTATGTCTGTCACTATTTATCTGTGTATCTACCTCTGTATGTCTGTCACTATTTATCTGTGTATCTACCTCTGTATGTCTGTCTTTCTCTGTGTATCTACCTCTGTATGTCTGTCACTCTTTCCTTGTGTATCTACCTCTGTATGTCTGTCACTCTTTCTCTGTGTATCTACCTCTGTATGTCTGTCACTCTTTCCTTGTGTATCTACCTCTGTATGTCTGTCACTCTTTCTCTGTGTATCTACCTCTGTATGTCTGTCTTTCTCTGTGTATCTACCTCTGTATGTCTGTCTTTCTCTGTGTATCTACCTCTGTATGTCTGTCTTTCTCTGTGTATCTACCTCTGTATGTCTGCTACTCTTTCCTTGTGTATCTACCTATGTATGTCTGTCACTCTTTCTCTGTGTATCTACCTCTGTATGTCTGTTATTCTTTCTCTGTGTATCTACCTCTGTATGTCTGTCACTCTTTCTCTCTGTGTGTATTTACCTCTGTATGTCTGTCACTCTTTCTCTCTGTGTGTATTTACCTCTGTATGTCTGTCTTTCTCTGTGTATCTACCTGTGTATGTCTGTCACTCTTTCTCTCTGTGTGTATTTACCTCTGTATGTCTGTTTTTCTCTGTGTATCTACCTCTGTATGTCTGTCACTCTTTCTCTCTGTGTGTATTTACCTCTGTATGTCTGTCTTTCTCTGTGTATCTACCTCTGTATGTCTGTCACTCTTTCTCTCTGTGTGTATTTACCTCTGTATGTCTGTCTTTCTCTGTGTATCTACCTCTGTATGTCTGTTACTCTTTCTCTGTGTGTATCTACCTCTGTATGTCTGTCACTCTTTCTCTCTGTGTGTATTTACATCTGTATGTCTGTCACTCTTTCTCTATGTATCTACCTCTGTATGTCTGTCACTCTTTCTCTATGTGTATCGACCTCTGTATGTCTGTCACTCTTTCTCTCTGTGTATCTACCTCTGTATGTCTGTCACTCTTTCTTTCTGTGTATCTACCTCAGTATATCTGTTACTCTTTCTCTATGTGTGTATCTACCTCTGTATGTCTGTCACCCTTTCTCTCTGTGTATCTACCTCTGTATGTCTGTCACTCTTTCTCTGTGTATCTACCTCTGTATGTCTGTCACTCTTTCTCTCTGTGTATCGACCTCTGTATGTCTGTCTTTCTCTGTGTATATACCTCTGTATGTCTGTCTTTCTCTGTGTATCTACCTCTGTATGTCTGTCACTCTTTCTCTTTGTGTATCGACCTCTGTATGTCTGTCACTCTTTCTCTCTGTGTATCAACCTCTGTATGTCTGTCACTCTTCCTCTCTGTGTATCTACCTCTGTATGTCTGTCACTCTTTCTCTTTGTGTATCTACCTCTGTATGTCTGTCACTCTTTCTCTCTGTGTATCTACCTCTGTATGTCTGTCACTCTTTCTCTCTGTGTATCTACCTCTGTATGTCTGTCACTCTTTCTCTCTGTGTATCTACCTCTGTATGTCTGTCACTCTTTCTCTCTGTGTATCTACCTCTGTATGTCTGTCACTCTTTCTCTGTGTATCTACCTCTTTATGTCTGTCACTCTTTCTCTGTGTATCTACCTCTGTATATCTGTCACTCTTTCTCTGTGTGTATCTACCTCTGTATGTCTGTCACCCTTTTTATGTGTGTATCTACCTCTGTATGTCTGTCATTCCTTCTCTCTGTATCTACCTATGTATGTCTCTATCTCTTTCTCTGTGTGTATCTACCTCTGTATGTCTGTCACTCTTTCTCTCTGTGTATATCTACCTCTGTATGTCTGTCACTCTTTCTCAGTGTATCTACCTCTGTATGTCTGTCTTTCTCTGTGTATCTACCTCTGTATGTCTGTCACTATTTATCTGTGTATCTACCTCTGTATGTCTGTCACTATTTATCTGTTTATCTACCTCTGTATGTCTGTCTTTCTCTGTGTATCTACCTCTGTATGTCTGTCACTCTTTCCTTGTGTATCTACCTCTGTATGTCTGTCACTCTTTCTCTGTGTATCTACCTCTGTATGTCTGTCACTCTTTCCTTGTGTATCTACCTCTGTATGTCTGTCACTCTTTCTCTGTGTATCTACCTCTGTATGTCTGTCTTTCTCTGTGTATCTACCTCTGTATGTCTGTCTTTCTTTGTGTATCTACCTCTGTATGTCTGTCTTTCTCTGTGTATCTACCTCTGTATGTCTGCTACTCTTTCCTTGTGTATCTACCTCTGTATGTCTGTCACTCTTTCTCTGTTTTCCTCTGTATGTATCTCTTTCTCTGTATGTCTTACCTCTTTTTCTGTATACCTCTGTATGTCTGTCACTTTTTTCTCCTTGTCTTCTGTATCTCCTTGTTCTACTCTTTTTCCTCTGTTTGTCTTACCTCTGTGTTTTTCTCTCTTTCTCTTGTTATCTACCTCTTATGTATGTCCTCTTTGTTTCACTCTTATGTCTGTCCTTTTCTCTTGTGTATCTACCTCTGTTGTCTTCTCTCTTTTTGTCTTACCTCTGTATGTCTGCTTTCTCTGTATCTCTTTCTCTTTTTTACCTGTTATCTACTCTTATGTCTGCTACTCTTTCGTCTGTGTTATCTATCTCTCTGTATGTCTTTTCACTCTTTCTTCTGTGTATCTATCTGTATGTCTGTCACTCTTTTCTGTGTATCTACCTCTGTATGTCTGTCCTTTCTTTTTGTATACTACCTCTGTATGTCTGTCACTCTTTCTCTTTGTATCTACCTCTGTATGTTGTCACTTTTCTGTGTATCTACCTCTTATGTCTGTCACTCTTTCTCTCTGTGTATCTACCTCTGTATGTCTGTCACTCTTTCTCTCTTGTATCCTCTGTATGTCTGTCACTCTTTTCTCTTGTATCTACTCTGTTGTCTCACTCTTTCTCTGTGTATTACCTCTTTCTGTCACTCTTTCTTGTGTATCTACCTCTGTATGTCTCACTCTTTCTCTGTGTTATACCTCTGTTGTCTGTCACTTTTCTTTGTTACTACTCTGTTGTCTGTCATCTTCTCTTGTATCTACCTCTGTATGTCTCTTTCTTTTCTCTGTTGTTCTTCTTATTCTGTATCTTTTTTGTATCTCCTTGTGTTGTCACCTTTCTGTTTTTTTCTGTTGTTTCTTTCTTTGTTTACCTTCTTTGTCTTACTCTTCTTTCTGTGTATTCCTCTGTATGTCTGTATCTTTCTCTGTTATCTTCTTTTTTTCTTTTCTTGTGTTTCTTGTATGTCTGTCACTTTCTCTTGTATTACCTCTGTATGTCTGTCATCTTTCTCTTGTGTTCTCTTTATTTGTCATCTTTCTTGTATCTACCTCTGTATGTTCTGTTTCTCTTCTTTTGTATCTACCTCTTTTCTGTACTTTCTTTGTTTATTTCCTTGTATGTTGTCACTTTCTTGTGTACACCTCTGTATGTCTGTCCTTTCTCTGTGTATCTACCTCTGTATGTCTGTCACCTTTTCTTTGTATCTACCTCTGTATGTCTGTCCTCTTTCTCTGTGTATCTACCTCTGTATGTCTCACTCTTTCCTGTGTATCTACCTCTGTATGTCTGTTATCTTTCTCTTGTATCTACCTCTGTATGTCTGTCCTCTTTTCTCTGTTGTTCTCTCTGTTGTTGTCACTCTTTTTCTGTTTCTCGTACTCTGTATGTCTGTACTCTTTCTCTGTGTATCTACCTCTGTATGTCTGTCCTCTTTCTCCTCTGTCTGTCTTTACTCTCTTGTCTGTCTTTTCTCTGTGTTCTACTCTGTTGTTCTTTCTCTCTTGTATGATTACTTCTGTTGTACTCTTTCTTCTTTACCTCTGTATGTCTTCACCTTTCTCTTTGTATCTACCTCTGTATGTCTGTCATCTCTTTCTCTCTGTTTCCCTTTATGTCTGTACTCTTCTCTGTGTTTACTCTGTATGTTGTACTCTTTCCTTGTATTCTCTGTTTGTCACTCTTGAACTTAGTGACTTTCCTGATCTCTGATGCGTCCTTCTCTGTATACGTGTGTGTTCACCTCTGTATTCTGTCACTCTTTCTCTGATGTATCTACCTTGTTGTCTGTCACTCTCTCCTGTATCACTCTGTGTCTGTCACTTTCTTCTTGTCTACTCTGTTGTCTGTCCTCTTTCTTCTGTTGTTCTCTCTCTGTGTCTGTCACTTTTTTTTTATTACATTTACAATTCAATCACACTTCCAATGTGTACT
>JAPXFY010000119.1:75000-77500 GCA_030674185.1 Monoplex corrugatus
GTAAACATTTGAAATCTAAACACTTTTCTGACAGTTATGTATGTTATGTAAGCATTTCAAATTTAAACACTTTACTGACATTTATTATTATAAGTATGTTATGTAAACATTTCAAAATTTAAACACTTTCCTGACAGTTATGTATGTTATGTAAACATTTGAAATTTAAACACTTTTCTTACAGTTATGTATGTTATGTAAACATTTCAAATTTAAACACTTTACTGACAGTTATTATAAGTATGTTATGTAAACATTTCAAATTTAAACACTTTTCTGACAGTTATGTATGTTATGTAAACATTTCAAATTTAAACACTTTCCTGACGGTTATGTATATCATGTAAACATTTCAAATTTAAACACTTTTCTGACAGTTATGTATGTTATGTAAACATTTCAGAGTTAAACACTTTTCTGACAGTTATGTATGTTATGTAAACATTTCAAATTTAAACACTTTCCTGACAGTTATGTATGTTATGTAAACATTTCAAATTTAAACACTTTCCTGACGGTTATGTATGTTATGTAAACATTTCAAATTTAAACACTTTCCTGACAGTTATGTGTGTTATGTAACACTGACAGTTATTATAAGCATGTTATGTAAACATTTCAAATTTAAACACTTTTCTGACAGTTATGTATGTTATGTACACATTTCAAATTTAAACACTTTTCTGACAGTTATGTATGTTATGTAAACATTTCAAATTTAAACACTTTCCTGACGGTTATGTATATCATGTAAACATTTCAAATTTAAACACTTTTCTGACAGTTATGTATGTTATGTAAACATTTCAGAGTTAAACACTTTTCTGACAGTTATGTATGTTATGTAAACATTTCAAATTTAAACACTTTCCTGACAGTTATGTATGTTATGTAAACATTTCAAATTTAAACACTTTCCTGACGGTTATGTATGTTATGTAAACATTTCAAATTTAAACACTTTCCTGACAGTTATGTGTGTTATGTAACACTGACAGTTATTATAAGCATGTTATGTAAACATTTCAAATTTAAACACTTTTCTGACAGTTATGTATGTTATGTACACATTTCAAATTTAAACACTTTCCTGACAGTTATGTATGTTATTATTATTATTATTATGAACATTTAGTACGCCTAATCAAATTAATGCCCTAGGCGTTTACAATGGCAAAACATATAACCAGAATCACAAGCACACACACCCACAGAAGCACCCACACACACACAAACACACACACACACACACAAAACACACACACAGCATGACATGCAAATACAATGACACATTGACACTAAGACACTATAATGTCACCATTACATTACATGGGGGGAAGGGGGCAGAGATTACCAGTTTTGGGAAACAGGTAAGTTTTGAGGGAGCGTTTGAATGTGGACAGAGAGGGTGAGTATCTAAGAGAGCGAGGTAACTGATTCCAGATGGTTGAAGCTTGATAGGAAAAAGAACGCTGCCCAAACCTTTTAGTGCGGACTATGGGGATACTATAGAGACGGGTATCAGATGAGGACCGCAAAGCTCGAGATGGCGTGTAGAGATGTAACAGATGGGTGAGATACTCAGGACAGGAAGACTCAATAGATTTGAAGCAGAGGCAGGCAATCTTGTAGGATATTCTTTGCTGAACAGGGAGCCAGTGGAGAGAACAGAGCAATGGCGTAACATGGTTAAATTTTGAAGAGCGGAAGATGAGACGGGCAGCATGATTTTGAACTTTCTGAAGTTTGTTAATGAGATGAGAGGGGGAACCAGAAAAAAGAGCATTACAGTAATCGAGACGGGATAGAACAAATGCACAGACAAGAGCCTTTGTCGTGTCTTCTGAAACATTTCAAATTTAAACACTTTCCTGACAGTTATGTATGTTATGTAAACATTTCAAATTTAAACACTTTCCTGACGGTTATGTATGTTATGTAAACATTTCAAATTTAAACACTTTCCTGACAGTTATGTGTGTTATGTAACACTGACAGTTATTATAAGTATGTTATGTAAACATTTCAAAATTAAGCACTTTACTGGCAGTTATTATAAGTATGTTATGTAAACATTTCAAATTTAAACACTTTTCTTAAGAGTTATGCACATACAGCTTCTTCTTCTTCTCTCGTCCATCAACTACATACTAGTCTGATTACATCTGGCATTGACAGAATGTTTTTGCCCATTTTCTTCCACTTGTCATAGTGGTCTGTAGAGTTGGAAGAATGTCACTCCCCTTGACAGGCAGACAACTATGCAATAAATAGCTGTCTGGTCAGGTCCTGTTGGCTTAAGGAGCAGGTTGTTGAAGGCGTCAGGTTGAACATGCTGTTCATTGTGAGGACATACAGTATAGGCAGTTATTGTGCTGGCGGTAACTAGGCCAGGATGAGAAACAAAGTGAGGATAATTGTATACAAAGATAAAACAAAAATCCCTACGCCAGATAGGACTTCAACACCTAATCAACGCATAGGGCTTGTGTGTAGGTTG
>JAPXFY010000119.1:87500-91906 GCA_030674185.1 Monoplex corrugatus
TATTTTATTTATATAGCGCAAAATCTTGATAAAATCAAATCTAAGCGTTGAAACAGACATACACGCACGCATGCACACACACGCACGCAGGCACGCACGCACGCACACACACACACACACACACACACACACACACACACACACACACACACACACACACACACACACACACACACACACACACACGCACACGGCTATAAATTGGGAGAAAGAATAAAAGCAATGGAAAATTATAGAGAGCATAATATATACAATTATATATTACAATGTGATTCCCCTCCGAATGGAGACAGGCTGCAGAGGGGATTGAGTGAGGTCAGGATTTTATGCAGAGGAGAAAAGGTGAGTTTTGAGAGCGGACTTGAAGGAGACAAAAATAGGTTGATGACGGACTGAGAGAGGAAGTTTGTTCCAGGAGAGTGGACCAGAAACAGAGAAGGCTCGTGGACCATAGGTATTGAGCTTAGTGCGTGGAAAGCGAAAAGTCAGAGGATCGGAGGCAGAGCGGAGGGTACGTGACTGAACATAGATCTCAAGTAGGCTTGACCTGAAAACAAAATCAACATGAAGTGAAACAGAAGTGTTGTTCAATAGAAGTGTCACATTGTGTATACTGTATTTATATCATCTACAAAAGCCAGACATACACACTCATTGGCAATGCAGATTGGAAATATCCCCTGGACTTTCTTCGAATTATTTGGGATGTCTGGAAGACAGTCAGACTAACCTACATATGCCAAGACCCCCATCAGCTCTACCAGTCTACCCCTGGAAGCTGGAACTGGTCCAAGTGTGGCAGGGGACCAAAATGAAAGGGACAAATGTCAAGCCGGATGGGGGCAGAGTGTCAAAATAACAATATAATATTTAGCAGCGTTCATCTCTGTTGACCTTCTGTCACAGTCGTTACAGCGCAAAAGCATTTCTGAATGAAGGGTCACTCCTTTTTATGAATGTCTTCCTCTCCTTATCAGAGTAGAGGGATCACTTAGATCGATTCACACTGTGTGTGTGTGTGTGTGTGTGTGTATGTGTGTATATATATATATGTGTGTGTGTGTGTGTTTGTTCGTGTGTGTGTGTGTGTTTGTGTGTGTGTGTGTTTGTATGTGTGTGTGTGTGTGTGTGTGTGTGTGTGTGTGTGTGTGTTTGTTCGTGTGTGTGTGTGTTTGTGTGTGTGTGTGTTTGTATGTGTATGTATGTGTGTGTCTGTGTGTGTGTGTGTGTGTGTGTCTGTGTGTGTGTGTGTGTGTGTGTGTGTGTGTGTGTGTGTGTGTGTGTGTGTGTGTGTGTGTGTGTGTGTGTGGTGTGTGTGTGCACGCGTGAGCACGCGGGCGTGTGTATGTTCATGTCATCATCATCATCATCATCAAGTGAATTGCCACATGGCGTTGGCGATCATGGCCTTCCATCTGTTTCTATCCCTTGTTGCCCCAATTCACCTCTTCCACGCTCTCTGTCTTCAGCCACTCTGCAAGTCCGTCCAATATCTTCTCCTTGGACCTACCTGGTGCTCTCTTTCCCTCCAGCTTTCCCGTTGTGATCAGGTGCTCCAATTCATCTTTCCTCATAAAATGGCCTATACATGTTGCCTGTCTTTTCCTAATCTTCCTTATGAATGATCTTCTTGAATCTGCCTCCATCAAGACTGTCTCATTTGTTTTCTTTGCTGTCCATGGAACTCTCAACATTTTTCCTAGAAACCACATGTCGGCTGCCTCAATCTTGTTCTGGCTTTGTTTGTTGACTGTCTACGCCTCACAGCCATATAACATTATCGGTTCTATATAACATTCAAGAACTCTCTTCCTGATGTTAATTGATAGGCATTTGTTGGTAAGAATGCTATTCATCTTCTTGAATGCTATGTTCGTGTACAGTGTCCTACAAGTATTGCTGTATTGAAGCATGAAGCATTATCGTAGACTTTTCTATCATGAAGCATTATCGTAGACTTTTCTATCATGAAACATTATCATAGACTTTTCTATCATGAAGCATTATCGTAGACTTTTCTATCATGAAGCATTATCATAGACTTTTCTATCATGAATCATTATCATAGACTTTTCTATCATGAAGCATTATCGTAGACTTTTCTATCATGAAGCATTATCATAGACTTTTCTATCATGAAGCATTATCGTAGACTTTTCTATCATGAAGCATTATCATAGACGTTTCTATCATGAAGCATTATCGTAGACTTTTCTATCATGAAGCATTATCGTAGACTTTTCTATCATGAAGCATTATCGTAGACTTTTCAATCATGAAGCATTATCGTAGACTTTTCTATCATGAAGCATTATCGTAGACTTTTCTATCATGAAGCATTATCGTAGACTTTTCTATCATGAAGCATTATCGTAGACTTTTCTATCATGAAGCATTATCGTAGACTTTTCTATCATGAAGCATTATCGTAGACTTTTCTATCATGAAGCATTATCGTAGACTTTTCTATCATGAAACATTATCGTAGACTTTTCTATCATGAAGCATTATCGTAGACTTTTCTATCATTGCACATTATCATAGACTTTTCTATCATGAAACATTATCATAGACTTTTCTATCTGACACTTTTAAAACAGACGGATTGCTCTGTTCTCACTTTAAACCAAACGTCTACATCTACATGCATTTGAAGCAATGAATAATGACACATGAATAAAACGAAAGTACAGATAACCGTAATCAACACAAATATGTGAAAAACACAATGGCTGGGCTATTTTAACAATCTAAAATTTCAGAAAATGGTTGTGTTTGGTCGGTCAAAGCAAGAAGACAGAACTGTCAAGTCGTGTTTTTTTCATATATGTATATATCTTCTTTTTTTTTTTTTTCTCTCTCTCTCTCATGTCATATGGATAAGTGCCTGAGAAAGTTCTATTCGCGTAGCTTTACGGGGAAAAAAACAACAGCATAATTTCATATATTTTTGGCCTGAGTAACCTTGAGCCTCATTTCTTACCAACAAATGCCTATCAATTAACATCAGGAATAGAGTTCTCTACCTCTCTCTTTCTATGACTTCCAAATGTAAGCAATCTCAATCTCTCCACAGTCGACAACTTTGACACAGGGTTGATAAACATTTATACATAAACAGCTTAACATTTGCTACCATATTTTCGCCACAGACACAAACAAATGTACAGGCAGACAGACAGACAGGCAGACAGATACACAGACACACACCTCTCTCAGGTCAACATGATACAATGTACCGTTTATTTCTAAAAGAATGTTAATTAAGAAAGAAGTTCAAATGAAATCAAACAAGAAACGCTCCCTCCCATTCTTTTGCTCTCTTTCTTTCTCCATCCCCCTCCCTCTCTTTGTCTACCTCTCTCTCTCTCTCTACCTCTCTCTGTCTACCTCTCTCTGTGTGTCTCTCTCTACCTCTCTCTCTTTCCCTCTCTTTTGCCCTCCTTCTCTATCTCTCTCTATCTTTCTCTCCATCCCACTCCCTCTCTTTGTCTACCTCTCTCTCCCTCTCTTTTGCCCTCTTTCTCTATCTCTCTTTATCTCTCTCCCTATCCCCATCCCTCTCTTTATCTACCTCTCTCTGTCTCTCTCCTCTCTCTCTCTCTCTCTCTTCTCTCTCTCTCTCTCTCTCTCTGTCTCTCTCTCTCCCTCTTTCACTTTCGCTTTCTCTTTCTGTCTCTGTCTCTGTCTCGTCTCCATCTCCCTCCCTCTCTTTCTCTCTCTCTCTGCACCCCCTCCCTCTCTTTGTCTGCTTCTCTCTCTGTCTCTCTGTCCCTGTCTGTCTGTTTATCTGTCTCTCTCTCTTTCTATCTCTCTGCTTGTGTGTGTTTGTGTGTGTGTGTGTGTGCGTGAACCCATAATGTCAATGTGTATAAAATAGATGATTTCTAATTCTGCAGGTTACTGATTGTTCACTCTTATTAACCCCAGTGATAGTGAATGCTAAACAGTTTATTGTTGCGGCATCTGGTCAGGGTTAAATCTATTGCAATGCAGATTTTCCTCAAAAAAGCACCTTAAAAAGTTTACTATTTTATCTTTTTTTAAGTTTTTAAGTTTTATTAAGTTTGCCAGATCCATTGTCAAAAAACGCACTTCCATGGTTAAAAATTTCTGAAAAAGAAAATTATACTAAATGTTTAATAGTGCTTTCGTATTTTGCGTGTATTTTTAAATTAAACCATTGGACTTTTAAAGCAGTTTGAGAAATCGTTTTTTTTTATGTTACCCTTAAAAGCCTGGACTGTATGTTCATATTTAGTGCTCAATGGAATGACTATACCAATATTCTTCCCGTAGAAAACGGATTTTCTTCATGATATGTTCTTAAATCTTGATGTATAGGCAAACCTTCAGTTTTAGGAATATTGCCATATACGTTTAGTATATTATGGGTTGTTTGTCTG
>JAPXFY010001189.1:7500-12500 GCA_030674185.1 Monoplex corrugatus
ACAATTGTGCACATGTCTCGATACGTGTCTCACGTGCATGTTGTGTGAAGGAGGGCAATGCCAACTGTGTAGATGAGGAACGTGAGCACAGGACTGTCAGGGTGACAGATCTTACTCAGTGTTTCTATCGATCCATCCACAATTTGCATGAAGGAGAGATTAGGACGAAGACAGTGGATAACGATTATGTAATCATAGCATGGACAGAAGGAAAGAAAGAAATGGATAACAAAGCAACAAAATCCAAAACAAGTATGACTGCCCGCGCCCAAGCAAACAGGAACCAGAAGAACAAGAAGACCAATATAAGCGCGTATCCAACAAAACAAAACAAAACAAGCGCACATTTTCGGCCAACCAGCCTTTGTCAAGCGCGAACGCACGGTCAGAAACAGATCATAAACACCAAACAATGGATAATAAAAACGGGACTAAAAACTTCGCTGCCGCCTCGTCCAGTGGGTAAGAAATGGAAAGCAACAAAACCAACACCAGTCTTTGCTTTGTTTCTATGCATTTTTCCCTTAGAGTTTCGATCTCTTTCAAGACAGGTTCATCACACTTGAACAATTCCATATGCGCTCAGTCTAAATCTTTGAGGAATTATCTGGCACACTCCCTGAGCCTCCTTTACTTTGTATTTATTTATTTACCTATTTACGTGCATTCTTACTTAGATACTTCTTACTTAGATACTTCTTACTTACTTACGTACTGACTTACTTACTGACTTACTTATATGTACTTACTTGCTCACTGACTTAATACCTATCTATTTCCTCTGTTCTTTCCTCGGAAGTGAACAACAGACCAGTGGGGCTGTGATTAAGAAAATATTGTCTTCACTTAGTTGACAGCTGAGGCTTTGTGCATCCAGGATCGGTTTGTATCCCACATGAAGACCTACATCAGGCCGTAAAGATCATCATCATCATCATCATCATCATCATCATCATCATCATCATCATCATCATCATCATCATCATCATCATCATTATCATTATCATCATCATCATCATCATCATCATCATCATCATTATCATCATCATCATCATCATCATCATCATCCATCATCCTTCTCCATCATTATATATTGTCGTCGTTGTCTTCCTCCTCCTCCCTATCATCATCATCATCAATATCACTATCGTCGTCACTGTTATTGTTGAATATATATATATATACATATAGTATCAACATAGCCACTGGTGCAGGGATCAACATGGCCACTGGTGTAGGGATCAACATGGCCACTGGTGCAGGGATCAAACTGGCCACTGGTGTAGGGATCAACATAGCCACTGGTGTAGGGATCAAACTGGCCACTGGTGTAGGGATCAACATGGCCACTGGTGTAGGGATCAAACTGGCCACTGGTGCAGGGATCAACATGGCCTCTGGTGTAGGGATCAACATGGCCACTGGTGTAGGGATCAACATGGCCACTTGTGCAGGGCACAACATGGCCACTGGTGTAGGGATCAGGATCATTTACCACAATCACAGACGGCAACAGAAAGGGACAATCAGGACTTCGTTCCCAATTGACATTTCAATGCATGGCTTAGGTGCGTGACGTGCAGGTAAGCAGACAATAAATGAAAGTGGGTAATGCCGGCTGTGCACACTGTGCACGTGAACAAGGGAATGTCAAGGTGACAGGACTGCCTGATGTCGTCACGTGATCCAGCCATATGTCACACAGGCTGAAACGACAGATTGTAGAGAGTGCAGCCACACAGCTGACAACAATACGTCTTTATAGTGTTTATACGCATATACATCGCTGATAAAGTGCAATTGATAAACGTGTCATATGGTTTCATTGTTTGGTTAGTTAGCTGGTCCCCAATAGACTATAAAGGTTGCTCGTAACGCTTCTCTGTTGTGTTACACAACTTGTTTACAGGCATTCATGTTGTTCGTTAAAAAATATAAAGGAAAGATTTTGTTTTTTTCTTTTGTTTTGTTTGTTTTTGATTTTTGTTTGGTTGGTTGGTTTTGGTCGTAAGCGACTCTAATATTACCGTGAGTATATTTGTAGTGGTAGAGTGGTTAAGAGATAACAGTGCATGTTGAACCGTCTCACACACTGATTGACTACAGTCGTTGGCCTTTTTCTAATCCATCCCCACGGCAGGAAACAGGATTATTTACAGTGGCTCACGGAAAGTGAAATGGAGGAGCAGGGCAGTCCCGCCAATCTCGTCAGCTGACATTTCAATGCAGATTTCACGTGTATGTGTGCAGTTAGGCGGGCAGCCAGCGCCAGCGGCCATTGGCAATTTTCCTGACTGTGCACGTGAGCAACGGGCTGTCAAGATGACAGATCTCTCTGCTTTCTCCACATGACCCGTCCATAATTTACATAAACCAGGGATTCCAGTGTGGGCAGCGACATATCGTTTATTTTTTCTGTACACAACATGGCTAAAAGTCTATGTAGTGTTTTCTGTTTAAAACCTGGTCGTCTGTTGGCAAGCTTGCAACACAAAAACAACAAAGGAACCACAATTCTGTGACAGGAAGACTAAGTAAGCATGACTAGCTGCTCTACGCAAAATGTTTTGCTCTTTCTTTTAATTAAATACGCCTCACTTGCGTACAGGTATGTGTAGTATCTTTCTTTTTTCATGTTTTTTTCTTCTTTTTCGCTTCTTCTTCTTCTTTTTCTTTTTCTATTTCCTCTGTCCTTGTCTCTGTCTCATTAAGTGTTATAAAACAGCCTTTTTCATGTTACATAATTAAGCCTATGGCAACACAAACAAGCAGACACATCTTTGACACAAATATATGTAGACCACAAGACAAGGAATATAAAACAATGGAAGCACAAGACAGTGAGGGAAAAGATCCAAGCGACAGTCCGAGATGACTGTGTCCATGTTGAGGTGGTCCACAGGGACAGGGTAACATGGTCATCACACAAGTGATGGTGTTGACCACAGGGACAGGGTAACATGGTCATTACACAAGTGATGGTGTTGACCACAGGGATAGGGTAACATGGTCATTACACAAGTCATGGTGTTGACCACAGGGACAGGGTAACATGGTCATCACACAAGTGATGGTGTTGACCACAGGGACAGGGTAACATGGTCATTACACAAGTGATGGTGTTGACCACAGGGACAGGGTAACATGGTCATTACACAAGTGATGGTGCTGACCACAGGGACAGGGTAACATGGTCATTACACAAGTGATGGTGTTGACCACAGGGACAGGGTAACATGGTCATTACACAAGTGATGGTGTTGACCACAGGGACAGGGTAACATGGTCATACACAAGAGATGGTGTTGACCTCAGGGACAGGGTAACATGGTCATTACACAAGTCATAGTGCTGACCACAGGGACAGGGTAACATGGTCATTACACAAGTGATGGTGTTGACCACAGGGACAGGGTAACATGGTCATTACACAAGTCATGGTGTTGACCACAGGGACAGGGTAACATGGTCATTACACAAGTGATGATGTTGACCACAGGGACAGGGTAACATGGTCATTACACAAGTCATGGTGTTGACCACAGGGACAGGGTAACATGGTCATTACACAAGTCATGGTGTTGACCACAGGGACAGGGTAACATGGTCATTACACAAGTCATGGTGTTGACCACAGGGACAGGGTAACATGGTCATTACACAAGCGATGGTGTTGACCACAGGGACAGGGTAACATGGTCATTACAAAAAGTGATGGTGTTGACCACAGGGACAGGGTAACATGGTCATTACACAAGTGATGGTGTTGACCTCAGGGACAGGGTAACATGGTCATTACACAAGTGATGGTGTTGACCACAGGGATAGGGTAACATGGTCATTACACAAGTCATAGTGTTGACCACAGGGACAGGGTAACATGGTCATTACACAATTCATGGTGTTGACCTCAGGGACAGGGTAACATGGTCATTACACAAGTCATAGTGTTGACCTCAGGGACAGGGTAACATGGTCATTACACAAGTGATGGTGTTGACCACAGGGACAGGGTAACATGGTCATTACACAAGTCATAGTGTTGACCACAGGGACAGGGTAACATGGTCATTACACAAGTCATAGTGTTGACCACAGGGACAGGGTAACATGGTCATTACACAAGTCATGGTGTTGACCACAGGGACAGGGTAACATGGTCATTACACAAGTGATGGTGTTGACCACAGGGACAGGATAACATGGTCATTACACAAATGGTGGTGTTGACCTCAGGGACAGGGTAACATGGTCATTAAACAAGTCATGGTGTTGACCACAGGGACAGGGTAAACATGGTCATTACACAAGTCATGATGTTGACCACAGGGACAGGGTAACATGGTCATTACACAAGTGATGGTGTTGACCACAGGGACAGGGTAACATGGTCATTACACAAGTGATGGTGTTGACCACAGGGACAGGGTAACATGGTCATTACACAAGTCATAGTGTTGACCACAGGGACAGGGTAACATGGTCATTACACAAGTGATGGTGTTGACCACAGGGACAGGGTAACATGGTCATTAAACAAGTCATGGTGTTGACCACAGGGACAGGGTAACATGGTCATTACACAAGTAATGGTGTTGACCACAGGGACAGGGTAACATGGTCATTACACAAGTGATGGTGTTGACCACAGGGACAGGGTAACATGGTCATTACACAAGTGATGGTGTTGACCACAGGGACAGGGTAACATGGTCATTACACAAGTGATGGTGTTGACCACAGGGACAGGGTAACATGGTCATTACACAAGTCATGGTGTTGACCACAGGGACAGGGTGACATGGTCATTACACAAGTGATGGTGTTGACCACAGGGACAGGGTAACATGGTCTTTACACAAGTCATGGTGTTGAACCACAGGGACAGGGTAACATGGTCATTACACAAGTCATGATGTTGACCACAGGGACAGGGTAACATGGTCATTACACAAGTCATAGTGTTGACCTCAGGGACAGGGTAACATGGTCATTACACA
>JAPXFY010001189.1:17500-20000 GCA_030674185.1 Monoplex corrugatus
CATACATGAAAGACCCCCCCCCCCCCCCCACAGCCAGTCACATACACGAAAGACCCCCCCCCCCAACAGCCAGTCACATACACGAAAGACCCCCCCCCCCCAACAGCCAGTCAGATACACGAAAGAACCCCCCCCCCTCCCCCAACAGCCAGTCACATACACGAAAGACCCCCCCCCCCAACAGCCAGTCACATACACGAAAGACACCTCCCCCCCAACAGCCAGTCACATACACGAAAGACCCCCCCCCCCCCCAACAGCCAGTCACATACACGAAAGACCCCCCACCCCCAACAGCCAGTCACATACACGAAATACCCCCCACCCCCAACAGCCAGTCACATACACGAAAGACCCCCCACCCCCAACAGCCAGTCACATACACGAAAGACCCCCCACCCCCAACAGCCAGTCACATACACGAAAGACCCCCCCCCCCCAACAGCCAGTCACATACACGAAAGACCCCCCCCCCCAACAGCCAGTCACATACACGAAAGAACCCCCACCCCCAACAGCCAGTCACATACACGAAAGACCCCCCCCCCCCCCCCAACAGCCAGTCACATACACGAAAGACCCCCCCCCCCCCCAACAGCCAGTCACATACACGAAAGAACCCCCCCCCCCCCCCCAACAGCCAGTCACACATACATATAAAGAGAAAGTAAAGAAGAAAATCCAAGACAGAAGGAAAGAACAGATTGATAGAAGACATTTAGCTCTGATGTAAATCTGACCAATTTGAATATATCCGTATGTACACACACACACACACGCACACGCACGCACACGCACGCACACACACACCACACACACACACTCACACATACACACACACACAAGATCGCGTGTGCATGCACGCACGCACACACGCACACACACACACACACACACTTACTCACACACACACACGCACACACACACACACACACACACACACACACACACACACACACACACACACACACACACACACATACGCACGCACAAAAAGATACGCACGCATGCATACACAAATACACACACACATACACGCATGCAGGCGCGCGCACGCACACACACACACACACACACACACACACACTCACGCACACACACACACACACGAGATGAAAAGAAAGATGTATATAAGGACCCTGCCTCTGACAATACTCACTACATAAATGCATCACTCACACTTCAAGAATTAAAAGATGCCATTCAGTCCCTTCCAAGTAAAAAAAAAACGTCAGTTGGACTAGATGCAATTTCCAATGAGATGCTGAAAAATTTACCAGAAAATTTTATAATCTTGCTACATGACATATTTCAAAAATGCTGGAATAGTGGGATAATGCCTAACAACTGGAAAGAAACAATAGTGGTTCCTGTATTAAAACCAGGTAAATGTAATACCGATTTGAAAAACTACAGGCCAATTGCATTAACATCACATGTATGTAAACTAATGGAGAAAATAATCTTAAAGAGACTGATTCACTATTGTGAAAAGAATAAAATAATACCAGTAAATCAGGCAGGATTTC
This sequence comes from Monoplex corrugatus, assembly GCA_030674185.1. Taxonomy (NCBI): domain Eukaryota; kingdom Metazoa; phylum Mollusca; class Gastropoda; order Littorinimorpha; family Ranellidae; genus Monoplex; species Monoplex corrugatus. The sequence goes on from JAPXFY010001189.1 coordinate 19,030, forward strand.
GAAAAGGCAGGTCACCAGTAGAGATCCTAACAAAGCTAACTACTAATATAAAACAACAATTTGCAAGACGTCAATGTGTTTTAGCTACATTTTTTGATATAACGAAAGCATACGATCAAGTGTGGCACTCCCGATTGTTATTCAAATTTAAAAGTATTGGGCTGACAGGTCACATTTTTGGCTATGTTAAGTGTTTCTTAGAAAACAGAGTATTTCAAACGAGGATTGAAAATGTATATTCCACGAAACGAATTCTTCAAATGGGTATCCCTCAGGGATCCGTTATAGCTCCCCTTCTTTTCATGATATTAATGCATGACTTACCCAGTAAAGTATCTAAGCATGTAGTTTTAGCTCAATATGCTGACGATTTATGCATATGGATGCAGGTAAATATGAAAAAGAAAACTCCTTTGCGCTGTATCAATTATACACGCAAATGCTACCAATTAGAACTTGATAAAATAGCGCGATACATGGTAGAAAATGGGTTACATCTATCCCTGGAAAAAACAAAAATAGTTTTATTTAATAATGGAGCTAACCCAGTAAATATTCCCACTTTCAAACTGGGAGATACTCTTCTTCAGTTTAACGAGTCGATTAAATTCTTAGGAGTTTTCCTTACAGCAAAATTATCTTGGAATCAGCATATTGAATACTTATTAACCAAAGCTCAAAAAAGTTTAAATTTCATAAAAATAGTTCGCAAACAGACATGGGGTCAAGATTCATCAACACTTGTTCATCTTTGTAAATCGCTTGTTAGATCTAAATTAACCTATGCTCAAGAAATCTTCTTCAGTGCACCGAAACACTTACTAAAAAAACTGCAGAGCATAGATTGTAAAGGTTTCAAACTTGCACTGGGTCTTCCAATGCATGCTTCCTGTCTTCGGACATATAATGAAATCAAACTGTTGCCACTTGATGAGCAAAGGAAAGTCGCTTCTACTAAATTTTTGTTAAGA
>JAPXFY010001189.1:25000-27500 GCA_030674185.1 Monoplex corrugatus
TCCACATGTACACCTCACTGTACACCAGTATTCCTGTCTACCTGTACACATTCCACATGTACACCTGACTGTACACCATGATTCCTGTCTACCTGTACACATTCCACATGTACACCTGACTGTACACCACGATTCCTGTCTACCTGTACACATTCCACATGTACACCTGACTGTACACCACGATTCCTGTCTACCTGTACACATTCCACATGTACACCTGACTGTACACCACGATTCCTGTCTACCTGTACACATTCCACATGTACACCTGACTGTACACCACGATTCCTGTCTACCTGTACACATTCCACATGTACACCTGACTGTACACCACGATTCCTGTCTACCTGTACACATTCCACATGTACACCTGACTGTACACCACGATTCCTGTCTACCTGTACACATTCCACATGTACACCTGACTGTACACCACGATTCCTGTCTACCTGTACACATTCCACATGTACACCTGACTGTACACCACGATTCCTGTCTACCTGTACACATTCCACATGTACACCTGACTGTACACCACGATTCCTGTCTACCTGTACACATTCCACATGTACACCTGACTGTACACCACGATTCCTGTCTACCTGTACACATTACACTTTCATGTCCAGGCCATCATTTCTAACACATGCAGATGGACAAAGTGTTTTAAAAAATGGTAAGATGGCTGTATTAAAGATAACAATAAACGTATGTTTATTTAAAAAAAAACTCAGTGTTTTGTTTAATACAATTGTGTTCTTGTTTTTGATCCTGCTTTTTTCTTTCTTTCTTCCCTTCTTGTTCTTTCAAGTTAGAACAGAACAATATAATCATTTCATACCCATGTTCATATTCATATTCGTATTCATATTCACATTCATATTCATCTCTGTTGTCAAAATGAATGTACCATGTCAGACCCGCGCTGTTCTCCCCTTTGACACCTTGGCTGCAGTGCATCATCATCATCATCATCACCACCATGTGTTTACCTGACTGTAGAAAGATCAGGAGGCTGATGGACCTTCAAGGGAAGGACCTGGGAACCAACCTTTCTCTCCAGTGATTTATACCAGGCTAGCCGGATGATTACCCTGCTCTTCTTGATTTTCCACTGCCGTGGGTTCTTTAGTGTGCACAGGCCAGAAGGTACATGAATCTGACTCGTTTTGCGTTCCATTCCGAGGGACTAGACAGTTGACAGTTCCAGTTGACAGTTCCAGTTGACAGTTCCAGTTGACAGTTCCAGTTGACAGTTCCAGTTGACAGTTCCAGTTGACAGTTCCAGTTGACAGTTCCAGTTGACAGTTCCAGTTGACAGTTCCAGTTGACAGTTCCAGTTGACAGTTCCAGTTGACAGTTCCAGTTGACAGTTCCAGTTGACAGTTCCAGTTGACAGTTCCAGTTGACAGTTCCAGTTGACAGTTCCAGTTGACAGTTCCAGTTGACAGTTCCAGTTGACAGTTCCAGTTGACAGTTCCAGTTGACAGTTCCAGTTGACAGTTCCAGTTGACAGTTCCAGTTGACAGTTCCAGTTGACAGTTCCAGTTGACAGTTCCAGTTGACAGTTCCAGTTGACAGTTCCAGTTGACAGTTCCAGTTGACAGTTCCATTTTCCGGTCAAATTGAGGGGGAAAAAAAGTCGAGACCTTAACGGGAAACGAACCTTGGAATCTCGAATTTCATTGTTGGCAGGCGAACGTCGAAACCATTCTGCCACTCTTCTAATTTGCCATCTTGCTATTTAATGCGAGTTGAACACTTTTAAGGTTGGTCGGTGCTTATTCTATCGTTCTGAATTTATGCTGGCTGCATGCATGCACTTTGTTTTGCCTGCACTATGCAAATAGTATGTTGCTGCACAGACTGCATACTCTGACTTTCGTGGACATGCATGATGTTTTCTGGTGTTTTTTTTTGTTTTGTTTTGTTTATATTTTCATAAGCACCGAGTACTGACATGACTTATAGACGTGACCAGCGTATTTCATGATTTGCCTACATACACACACGGAAGACTTAGCCACCAACAGGTCTGCACACAAGTCGACCAGAGGGATCAGAAACATGTGGACCCTTTACCCACCTGGCAGGGGGTACCCATGCAGGATGGAACCCCAAAACTTCTGATTGATAGCCCAGCCTCTTGTCTGCTTGACCAGCGCTCCTGTCACAAATGGGGTCACTGTGACCAAGCCATCGTCACAAAGTTAACGACTATAGTGATCTGTTCTGCTGCTGTAAAGAGTCACACTGACATATCGTCTTGTTTACCCAATGATCACACAAACGACAGTGATGTCTGATATACAATGATTATATGTTGAAGATGTCTGTGACATTTAGCTTTATATGTTGGGGGAACACTTGTCCATGACATTTGACTGTGTAATAGTCCTTGACATCAAATGATAGTTGGTGAGACATTGGGGTGGACACAGCATCACACGAAATGAGGACATCATTATACCCCTTTGTCATTTCTACCCACATATATCCT
>JAPXFY010001189.1:35000-39662 GCA_030674185.1 Monoplex corrugatus
TAGTAAGCACACCTAAACTATCTCCTTTGTGTAGTAAGCACACCTGGACTCCTGTCCTTTGTGTAGTAAGCACATCTAAACACCCGTCATTTGTGTAGTAAGTACACCTAAACTCTCGTCCTTTGTGTAGTAAGCACACCTAGACTCCCGTCCTTTTTGTAGTAAGCACACCTAAACTCCCGTACTTTGTGTAGTAAGCACACCTGGACTCCCGTCCTTTGTGTAATAAGCACACCTAAAACCCTCGTCATTTGTGTAGTAAGCACACCTAAACTCCCGTCCTTTGTGTAGTAAGCACACCTAAACACCCGTCCTTTGTGTAGTAAGCACACCTAAACTCCCGTCCTTTGTGTAGTAAGCACACCTAAACACTCGTCCTTTGTGTAGTAAGCACACATAAACACCCGTCATTTGTGTAGTAAGCACACCTAAACTCCCGTCCGTTGTGTAGTAATCACACCTAAACTCTCGTCCTTTGTGTAGTAAGCACACCTTATCTCCCGTCCTTTGTGTAGTAAGTACACCTAAACTCTCGTCCTTTGTGTGATAAGCACACCTAAACTCTCGTCCTTTGTGTAGTAAGCACACCTGAACTCCCGTCCTTTGTGTAGTAAGCACACCTAAACTCTCGTCCTTTGTGTGATAAGCACACCTAAACTCTCGTCCTTTGTGTAGTAAGCACACCTGAACTCCCGTCCTTTGTGTAGTAAGCACACCTAAACTCTCGTCATTTGTGTGATAAGCACACCTAAACTCTCGTCCTTTGTGTGGTAAGCACACCTAAACTCTCGTCCTTTGTGTGGTAAGCACACCTAAACTCCCGTCCTTTGTGTAGTAAGCACACCTAAACTCCCGTCCTTTGTGTAGTAAGCACACCTGAACTCCCGTCCTTTGTGTAGTAAGCACACCTAAACTCCCGTCCTTTGTGTAGTAAGCACACCTAAACTCTCGTCCTTTGTGTGGTAAGCACACCTAAACTCCCGTCCTTTGTGTAGTAAGCACACCTAAACCCCCTCCTTTGTGTTGTAAGCACACCTAAACACTCGTCCTTTGTGTAGTAAGCACACCTAAACCCCCTCCTTTGTGTTGTAAGCACACCTAAACTCCCGTCCTTTGTGTAGTAAACACACCTAAACACTCGTCCTTTGTGTAGTAAACACACCAAATGTGAAGGTCCACACTCCTGTCAGTCAGTCAGTGACTGGTGATTTACAGAAACAGGAAAACATTCAGCTACACACTCATGGAAGACGGAGAATGCAGACTATGCACCAACTTACTGCCTGCACAGTGTGGACAAAACAAAGTGCTCACCTGCTTTTGGGAACCCTCGGAGGGAGAAGAAAACAAACAAACAAACAAAAAACAAAGACAGAAAAACAGACAGACGACAGACCACTAACCACATCCCCACTCCAACCCCCACCCACCCACTCCAAAGAAAAAGGAAAAGGGAACAGCCAACAACAGAGAACCCTACAGAAAAAGGCAGAATACTGTAGACACAAGGGACAACATTGCATGATAAAGAAGAAACCAACATCACAACACAAACACTTACAGAAAATAGGGAAAAGAAAACGAAAGACAGACCAACTAAACGGATGAAATTATAAAATAAACAGCAACAAGGATGAAGTTATGAAGAGAGTGAGTGAGAGAGAGAGAGAGAGTGAGAGAGAGAGAGAAGAGAGAGAGAGAGAGAGAGAGAAAGAGAGAGAGAGAGAAAGAGAGAGAGAGAGAGCAGAGAGAGAGAGAGAGTGAGTGAGTGAGAGAGAGAGAGTGAGAGAGAGAGAGAGGTGAGAGAGAGAGAGACAGACAGACAGACACAGACAGACACAGAGAGAGAGAGACAGAGATAGAGAAAGAGAGAGAGAGAGAGAGTGAGAGAGAGAGTGATAGAGAGAGAGTGAGAGAGAGAGAGAGGTGAGAGAGAGAGAGAGAGTGAGAGAGAGAGAGTGAGAGAGAGAGAGAGAGTGAGAGAGAGAGAGTGAGAGAGAGAGAGAGAGTGAGAGAGAGAGAGTGAGAGAGTGAGAGAGAGAGAGAGTGAAGTGAGAGAGAGAGAGAGAAGAGAAGAGAGAGAAGAGAGAGAGAGAGAGAGAGAGAGAGAGAGAGAGAGAGAGAGAGAGAGAGAGAGAAGAGAGAAACAAAATATCTGGCATGTTTGCAGGCATGTTTCTTTCAACAGGCAGAATGGCATGCAGACAGAGAAACACAGATGGCACAATTCGACGATAATCATCCCCACTTTACGCACTAACCCCCCCCCCCCCCCCCCCCCCCCCCCCCCCCCCCCCCCCCCCCCCCCCCACACACACACTTTTTTAAAGGACGATTCAAAAAGGGGAGGGGAGAGAAAGTGAAGAAGAAAAGGGCAGCAAGTGCAATTCATTAGTGGGGCATTGAGAAGTGTTGACTTGCTTTTACCAGTGGCCAGGGGAAAAACAGACATACATAACACGATGGTCAAGGAATTCTAACAATCTCCCTTTTTACACAACGTTTACCGTTTTATCACAGAACATTCCAGACCTTGTACTCCTCAAGGTCAACGTGGTCTTGAAGAAACATCAGATTGACTAGAACACTGACGTCAAGCAGGCAACATGGTGGATGTCACCACATGAACATCGTATTCTAATTATGTGAAGTTACTTGGAAATTGCTGTTAAAACACGTTGGCAAAAAGGCACTATTACTTTTTATGAAACAAGAGGCATTTCAGGCTTACAGTAACAACAGTAAAGCTAGAGAGTAAAAGAACTGGAGGCAGACCCAGAGAGAAAGTATCAGACAGTTTTGCAGAATGGATGAGGACAGGAAGGGTAAGTAATGTACTTGTAGCGACACAAGACTGGTTTGTACGGAGAGCCATGATCGCTAACGTCACGATGATGATGACAACCATGATGCAGTTGAGTTCCATCTAGGAATGAGACCACGTGACAGGGCTTGTACTCTGCGCTCACTGCCATATGTCCTGATGGCGTCAATCAACTCCGAGAGATACAGACACCTGCGGTGATGGTTAGACGATTTGAACAACACCCCCAATGACTCTTCCGTGAAATGGACGACACTCGACTGTGTGATTCCAGTCTTTCCAAAGAGGCCATAGCACACTCACCTCTGGGTAGGAGCAGACTGGAGCTGAACAGCTCCACAATGACTTTGAAAGGACTGATGGGAATTCGAACCCACAACCTTCCAGTCACAATGTGTTGTGCTGACCACTGTACACCTCGTCTGGCTGCGTTTGTTGTTTATCTTTTGTATACGTTTGAGAAAGGTCATTTGGCCAACATTTTGTGCCTGTCTTGTTTTGTTATGTTAAATATTTAAATATGTTGAAGACTCTGTGTCTTTTCTGTTTTCTGTGAGTCTTTAGACTGAATCAGAACGACTGTCAGTAACCAAGGAAACAGAAACCATGAACACAAGTGAAATGAAAGAAGAATGTGTCTATGAATAATGAAACATGGCCTTACCTAGCGTAGAGAAAAGACAAAACAGAAACACACTGACAACATTTAGGGTTAGGGTTAGGGTTAAGATAATAGCACACAAACATCATTCTGGATCTGTTCCATCACATGGCAAACCTGCCCTCAGTCCATATCGACGTTATTCTCAGCGTGGTGACGTTATTTTGAGACATTGAGACTGAAACTGAAACATTCGTCTTTATGGGACCAAAAGGATTTTGATCGACATTTCTGCCTGGCGTGTTTCCATGATCATATACACGGTTTTGTTTCGTGTCCGTGACTTTCTTGTTTCGTGTCCGTGAGTTTCTTGTTTCGTGTCCGTGAGTTTCTGAGACATCGTTGTTGAACATGTTTTGAGTAGCTTTGACCTTGACTCATGACATATCTTTTAATACTTGTTGAGCAAGATGCTGACAGACAGACAAGTCACTCCTGTCCGTGTCAATGTTGGCCATCTTCCCCTTAACACAGTAAAGACAAGAGCAAGGCTTGCACGTGACAGTCATAAACTTGGGTGAGCTGGGACAAAAGACAGAAAGGTGATTAGAAGGAAAAATCAAAGTGACAACGAAAGAAAGAAAGAGAAAAACAAAAACAAAAACAAAAACAAAAACAAAACAAAACAAAAACTCTGACAAACCCTCAGGTTTTGGGACACAAAGTGTTGGATGGACGGCAGAACGAGGTGTCAGCTTCTTCCCAAACACACACACACACTCACTCACACACACATACACACATAACACACACGCACACACACACACACACACACACACACACACACACACACACAGATAACACACACACACACACACACACACACACACACACACACACACATACACACACACATACACACACACACACACACACACACGCACACACACATACACACACATACACACACATACACACACACACACACACATACACACACACACACACACACACACACACACACACACACACACACACACACCCACACACAACACACACACACACACACACACACACACGTCAGTGCCCCCATCCCTGTCGTAATCCCTGGTGGTTGACATAAGCAGAGTGTTGATGTGACGGTCAGGTCCACGGTGCTCAAACAGCCAACTGGCGACGTTGGCTAATTCACTTTACTGCTCACATAGAGAAAGAAAACCTTGTTGTGGTTTTGGCT
>JAPXFY010001190.1:5000-10000 GCA_030674185.1 Monoplex corrugatus
CGAATTCTCTTTTCAACAGGTAACCAGTGAAGAGATTTGAGAAGAGGAGTGACATGAGAGGAACGAGATTTTCTGAAGATGAGCCTAGCAGCATTGTTTTGAACTTTTTGAAGCTTTTGAATGAGAGAGAAAGGACAGCCCGAGAGGAGGGAGTTGCAGTAGTCGAGACGAGAGAGAACAAAGGCACAGAGGAGAGTTTTGGTGGCTTCGACAGAGAGGATATTGCGAATAGAAGAAATTCTGCGTATCTCAAGATAGCATAATCTGCAAACATTCTGGACGTGTTTTTCAAAGGACAGGGTGTTATCAAGAGTGACTCCAAGATTGCGGACAGTGGAAGATAGTGGAATGTCAGATCCAAGCAGAGAGACAGACAGAGGAAGGGAAGAACACTTAGCCAATGTGGTGGGAGAGATAAGGCTAAGTTCAGTTTTAATGGGGTTGAGTTGAAGTTTGTTTACAGTCATCCAGGAGTGAACATCAGAAATGCAGCCTTGGGTTTGTCTGATTATAGAGGGCAGTTGTGGGAGGGAACCAGAAGTATAGAGTTGGTTGTCATCAGAAAAGCTATGATGGGACATAGAGTGAAGTCGCATAATTTCAGAGAGGGGTTGTGTGTACAGCACAAATAGGATGGGACCTAAAACAGAGCCTTGGGGCACACCAAACTGGAGGGTAGCGGGTGCAGAGGATGAACAACAGACAGAGACTGTTTGAGTGCGATTGGAGAGGTAGGACTGGAACCAAGACAGAGCGATGTCAGAGATACCGAACACTTTATGGAGACGTGTGAGCATGATAGAATGATCGATGGTGTCGAATGCAGCCGAGAGATCAAGGAGAGATAGAAGAGAGATTTGATTTTGATCAAGAGCAGTCAGAATATCATTTGCAATTTTTACAAGAGCAGTTTCAGGGCTGTGTCCAGTGCGATAAGCCGACTGATAAGGGTAAGAGAGGTTGTTGGCGGTGATATGATCAGAGATCTGTGCGAGAACAATTTTTTCAAGGACTTTGGATAAGAAAGGTAGGTTGGAAACAGGTCGATAGTTTTTGAGGTTATTGGGGTCAAGACTAGGTTTCTTTAAAAGAGGTCTGACCAGGGCAGATTTGAAGGAAGTGGGAAAGATACCAGATGACAGGGAATTGTTGATGACAGTTGTGAAGTGAGGGAGCAAAGTATCTAGGCAGTGTGTTAAGATAGATGCTGGAAGAGGATCAAGCTCACAGGTCTTGATGTCAGAATGGCGGATTACATTGCGGATAGTAGTTTCAGAAGCAGGCTGAAAAGAAATAAGTGGTGTGCCTTGAAACAGAGGGTCGGGAATAGGAGGTTGAGAGATGGGCTGGGAGTCAAGACTGGAACGGATGGACCTAATTTTATCAATGAAAAAATCTGAAAAATGTTGTGCTAGACGGGCAGGGGGAAAGCATGATGGGAGAGGAGATTTATCTGATTTGCCAAGGAGGGTATTAGTAACGGAATATAGCTGTTTTGATGTAGAACATGCAATAATTTTCGCATTGTAAAAGGCAGACTTAGCAGAGTCAACTATAGCATTGACAGTTTTGTTGGCAGCCTGAAAAATCTGTTTATTGATAATAATGCTGTTCTTCAGCCACCGTCTTTCAGCACGACGGCGTTCACGCTTGGCCTTAAGAAGATCAGGGCCAACGGCAGAAAACCAGGGCGATGGTGGTCTCTGGGATACCCTACGTCTGGTGGCGGGGGCGTGCATGTCCAGCAGATCACCAATAGTCCAATTGAGGTCGTCAGCAGAGGCTGGAGGACAGGACTGAAGAGCGGCCAGGAGATCTTCGTTGAAGACGACGGTGTTGATATCAACTAGTTTTCTGACCATGACATAGGTAGTTTGGGGTGGAGGCTTGGTCATTGAAAGTTGGCCGAGGATACAGACATGATCCGAAGGAAGAGTATAATCAATTTCAATGGATTTGATGAAGGACTGGTCAGTTCTATGAACAACCCAATCGAGGATGTTGCCTTTTTCGTGGGTTGGAGTGTCGATAGATTGGGTCAAGCCAAAGGAGTTCAAAGAGCTTATCAGTTTAGCAGTGTGGGTCTGGTTAGGTTCATTATAATGAAAATTAAAGTCTCCTGCAATGATGAAACAGCCTTTCAAGGTGTTACAGTAGGCAAGGAGGTCTGGAAACTCTTCTACAAACACATGGTTTTTAAGCTGGTTCTTTGGGCTGGGTGGTGGACGGTAGAGGAACAGCAGATGGAAAGTCTGGTGGGGTAGAGTGAGGGAGAGCTGGACAATTTCAAAAGTAGAGTGTTTGAATTTAAAGTCAGTCTTGGTAGTAATTCGGGGCAGGAGGGACTCGGCAACAACAAAAGCGATGCCGCCGCCGAGACCAGTTTTGCGAGCGAACGAGAGTGTACAGTGACCGGGAGGAGCAAGATCCCTCTCCTTGGGTTCATCCCCGACAGGCTGAAACCAGGTTTCATTGACGGCGAAAATATCGACGACGTGGTCATGGATGAAGTAGTTGATCGCGGATCTCTTCTCGTGTCTGGTACCGAGGGCCTGAGCATTGAACAGTGCAAGAGTCAATGAGTCAGTGCGTAGTTTCTTTTTGCCGGCTGTGAGAGGAATGAGGTTATCAGGGTTGGAGCACAGCGGTCTGGGGGACGGATGGGTATCATAGACAGGAACAGAAGGCAGACCACTGCTGCCATGACGCTGATGTACATCAGTGACCACTGGAATCGTACGTCTCTTGCGCATTCCACCACGACATGATCGACGACGGGGGAGATTTCGGCCGATTTTCAGCGATCTCAAGTGTTCAACCAGGTCAGGGTCAAGGATCGAGTCAGGGGGGCAACATGACAGCAAGCAGTCCCGATTGTACTGCACACGAGTGGAAGAATGTGTAGACACAACAGCTGGTTGTGAAGCGGGGCGTGATGAGGCAGACGCACGCAGTGCGAGAGAGACAAAGCGGGGAGGGTGCACGTGCTTTACTGTTCAAATGTCTTGCTTACAGTCCAACATAAGTGTGATTAGCTGTACCGCGAGATATTAGATAATCCTAAGACTTCAGTTGACAGGCTAGTTTGTCTGGCTTGCCAAACATTGTCAGCTTCCTGTTTCAGACTGTAGTACAGGTATGGGTCTGTTTCTACCTGAAGGGTTTCTGTGATAATAGTATAGTTGACAATGCAGGGTGCAGTTGGACAAGGTGCGGGAGTAAATGGGTTAAAAGTACACGTGTAAAACCTGACTCACTCAAGAACTGAACCAACAACCCCTGCCCTATACACGAAGATTTTAGAATACGTGGTGACACAGCAGTAGTCGTAGTCATTGTAGCAGTAGTAGATGTAGTGGTAGTAGTAATAGTGTGGTAGTGTGTCTGTTGTGTGTGTGTATGTGATTGTGTGTGTGTGTGTGTGTGTGTGTGTGTGTGTGTGTGTGTGTGTGTGTGTGTCTGTCTGTTGTGTGTGTGTATGTGTGTGTGTGTGTGTTGTGTGTGTGTGTGTGTGTGTGTGTTCGTTCGTTGCTTGATTTAACGTCTTTTCACTATAAGTGATATTAGACGGGGAAAAGTGGCATGGAGGATGAAATTAGGGGGGAGGGGGGGAGGGGGGAAGGGGAGAGGGGAGAGGGGAACAGAGTAAGGGACGTAAAAAATTTAAAAGGAAGCGGTAATGTCTTAAGAAAAAGAATAAGGATAAACAGAGAAATGAAACTAGAACAACGCTAACATCAATAATGTAAAAGAAAAATCTTCATAAAAACAAAACAAAACAAAAATAATCATAATTATAATAATAATCTTAAAGTAACGCATTAACAGGACTGTGAACCAATGATTCTGAAATTTTAACTAACAAAACTTGATCCGATACTACTTCTTTAAAATGCGTTTCAAGATAGTTTACTTGTGTAAACGTTTTTGGTAAAAAGGAACGAAGCTTTCTGCAGTAAAACAAACAGATACAATGTGAATTGTTCGCCACAAATACATAAAACGTTGTTAATATATTTTGTTTTCAAAGCGTTCAGTTGAATGCGAAAATATGTCATAACAATTAATCTCAAATGATATAACGAGGAATGCTGCAAATGTTTACATATATTTTGAACTGAAAGTTTGATTCTTTTTTGAGACACAAATTTTTCATTTAAATGTTCATGAAATCGAATCCATGATGCTAATTCTAGCGAGTTGTGAGCTTCTTTTACCGACCAACGTGAGAAGGCACCCAGCATAAATTGATTTCCGAGCCATTTATCTTTAAACAATGTATTAGATGATTTGCCTCAATAATTAAGTCAGGTCTTGTGTCTGTATCAAAAGACTGTAAGGCATATAATACAGATTTTGAATCAACAAAGAGAACTACTTTGAATGACACAGGCCGAAGGCTTATTTAAATAATGTAACGCTTGAACAACAGCGACCAATTCTGCTGTACATATAGATACATTTGCCTCAATGAAAAAAGACTTTTTAATGTTAAATTTTGGAACATAAAAGGCTGCTCCAGCTCTCTGATTTGCTAAGACTGACCCATCGGTAAAAATGTGGAGGTGGGTACGGTACTTTTCATCGATGTGTTCACAAGCTGTGGATAGCGTAATGTTGACATTATTACTTTTTTAACGTTTGTATAATCGAGATCAAATGTGGCCCATTTAGCATATCCCATGTAGGGATAGGCGTTATCATTGGTTTCTCGGCTATTTCATCTATTGTTATGTTGGACTGTTTGATCAAGCCAGATCTGTAAGTTGCGGCTGTAATTTGTGATGAAATGTTTTTTGCTCGTTTTGGAAAGTCAGTATCAGATCTGATCTTAATTTCTTTGCTCACAAAATTATCCGCTTGTGAAGTAGCTCTAATTGCAAACTTTGCTGTAGCTAGCTGACGATGGTTGTTTAAAGGTAGAATTACAGCAACTTTGTACGTTTCCAGAATAGAAGCATGAGTTGGTACACCTAGTGCAATTTTAAGACTTTTGCAGT
>JAPXFY010001190.1:17500-20000 GCA_030674185.1 Monoplex corrugatus
GCCTTCACTTGTCCAACAACACTCTACACATCACATCCCCAGTACCAAGCTCACTGTGACAACACCTACACACAGCCGTTCACTTGTCAACAACACCTTACTTAGTACACATCACAGTACACATGGTACTAAACACCACACACACCTTCACTTGTCCAACAACACTCTACAGTCACATCAAGTATCCACACCTGTACAACACCACACACAGCCTTCACTTGTCCAACAACACCTCTACAGTCACATCACAGGTACCCACACCTGTACAACACCACACACAGCCTTCACTTGTCCAACAACTACCCTCACAGTCACATCTGTACTCCACACCTGTACAACACACACATCACAGTCCTTCACTGTACAACAACAACGCTATCACATCACATCACAGGTACCCACACCTGTACAACACCACACACAGCCTTCACTGTCCAACAACACTCTACACACATCACAGGTACCCACACCTGTACAACACCACACACAGCCTTCACTTGTCCAACAACACCTACAGTACACATCGACATGTGTACCCACACTCTTACAGACACCACACACACAGCCTTCACTTGTCCAACAACACCCTACAGTCACATCACAGGTACCACACCTGTCAACACCACACACAGCCTCACTTGTCCAACAAACTTCAGTCACATCACAGTATCCACACCTGTACAACTCCACACACAGCCTTCACTTGTAGTTTCTCGATGCAGTAAGTTTTTGTAGGAACACTCACTGTGCTCACAGTGTGCTTAATAAGTTCACTTGTTTGGCATTCGTGACCATGATGCTGTGTGTAAAAAGAGGAAAGCATTGCTGAACTTGAACGTTAGAGGTATCACAACACCAACACTTCCGCCTATGTGGTGTTTCTACATATATTGTCCATTATTAGATATTATATTGGTTGACCCTGCGTTATATAGTGTTGGTATGTTTGCCGAAGGGCATCAAGTGTGGACTTGAAGGCATTCACAGCTGGTGCTGTAATCACTTGATCTGGGAGTTTAAACAACAAAATAAATAATAGATAAATAAATGAATAAATGAATAAATAATAAACAATCAGGCTTCATCACTTTTGCAGCGTGTGTGCTTACGTACATACGCGTGTGCGGTGTGTGCACGTGTGCAAGTGCACGTGTGTGGTTGTATGCGTGGGAGCAAATATTGGACAGACTTGCAGGGTGGCTGAGGACAGAGAGGGTGGAGATATACTCGCAACAACAAGCGATAGATTCGTATGGAGGGTCAAGATCGCCAACGCTGTGCAGCAGGGCAAATGATGATGATGATGAATGATGATGATGATGATGATGAGTGATGGATGATATCGTCTGTGGGGATGCCAGGGCTTCTTCAGCATAAATAATGTCCTCTCCTTTTGGAAATTCTGTGCTGGAAATGTCCTCTTTTCTGTCGCTCTATCGTTTCTATCTTGTTCTTTTGCTGTAAAACATCTCTTCTCAACCATTGTCTGCCATGCTGGTCTATTCATTGTGTATGTTCTACAAAACCTTAATACTTTCTATTCAGATTCATAATTGGATAAGCCTACATGTATTAATTGCATTTTTGGCTCTGAGGAAATATGACGTGCAAGAACAATTTCAGATAGTCTTGGCCAGCTGCTTTTAGTTTATAAATTATGTTAAACATTGTATTCAGGTTTGGTTATTCTTTTTTGTAAACCCTGATGATAGATTGAGGGGAATGTTTAACACCAGGATATATTCTTAGATTGTGTGTGCAGATGCATTGATTTTTCTTTTGATTTCATGTAATTTTCCTTTCCAGATTTTTTTCTTCAGGGTCAGTGAAGTTTTATGAGATGGTCATAATCCTGTACAGTTGGCTGGGCTTTAAACATAACATGAACAACATGACATACACAATACCACTACTTACTACTATACTACTACTACTTCTCCTCTACTACTACTCTACTAAATGATAATAATAATAATAAATGATAATATGACAATAATACTAATAATATTATAATAATAATATTAATATATATAATAATAACTAATAATGAATCAATATAATATACTAAATGATATGACGATGATAATGATGATGATGATGATGATGATGATGATGATGATCGATGACGATGATGATGATGGTGAGGTGGTGATGATGGTGATGATGGTGATGATAATGTCTTGATTATTAAGTCTGTAACTGAAATTTGCTGGGGGGGGGGGGGGGCATTGTTTATTGTTATTTTAAATCTGACCCCATTTTGTTTCGGCTAAATGCTTATAAAGAACTTATATCATGTAAATTGTCACGTTGCCAGCTCTCTCTCTCCTCTCTCTCTCTCTCTCTCTCTTCAGCACACACACACACCACACCACACCACAACACCACACACACAACACACACACCACACTGTGCACACATACTATGACAGCATGCACATATACACTTGATTCACATAACTGGGAAAAAAGCCACACACAACTATCAAAAACACTACCCA
>JAPXFY010001190.1:25000-30000 GCA_030674185.1 Monoplex corrugatus
TGGAGTGAAGGCAAAAAAGGCAATCTGAAAAGAAGAAGTATGAAGAAAGTAGACTGAAAATTTAGAGAATAGTCTTGTGTGTGGTTGAGTAATATAAACAAGAGCTACTAAGAGCCACATTTTGTGCATCAATGCTTGAAATGTTCTCAGGCTTAGTACCCATAGATATATTGGGTTGGACTCACATTGCATAACTTTCGTAATCTGACAACATGCAATGCTTTTAGCGTGATGTGGTCGTAACCAAAGGCTGCATTTTGACGTACAGCAACGAATGGTAATGGAATTCAGCCACATAAAAGTAGAATCAAGTGCATCTGCCTTAGTTTAAAAAAGAGACAAGGAAATTGTGACGTGTATTGACAGTAAACAGAGTGCGGATAGCAGCACGGCATGATATTCGTTTAAATGATAACTGATTGCTGTTCACTGTGATATGTATATATACTGTAGTCAGTTGAGAATCAGAGGGCGACGAGTAAAGACGTAGAAGCATTGCCCTGTCTTCCGAGTTGGCTGTAGAAAGAACGAAACATGGTGTCAGAATCGGGATTACGAACTCCAACAAAAATCCAGAATATTGAAGACTAAAGTTCAACCATGGAAGATGAACAAGAAGAGAGAAAAGCCAGTCGACGACATGCCAAGATTCCCTTGCCTCCTAAACTTGATGTGAATGGAGGAAACCTGCAGAGCAGCTGGAGGAAATTCAAGAGGCTTTGGGACAGCTATGAAATTGTGACAACACAGACAGAAGAAGACTCAACATACAGAACAGCAGTTTTTCTTTCTTGCATCGGGCTGGATGCTATGGACATCTATGAAGGATTGGCATTTGCTAATGAAGCTGAAAGAAATGACATTGACACTGTTCTCCAGAAATTCGAAGAATACTGTGTGGGTTCAACCAATGAAACTTACGAAGCATTCAGGTTCAACTGCAGACATCAAGCAGCAGGAGAATCTATCGAACAGTTTGTAGCAGAACTGCGGAGACTGATCAAGACCTGTAACTATGGTACACTGGAAGACAGACTGTTGAGAGATCATATCGTACTGGGTGTACATGACGAGACTCTGCGATCAAAATTACTGGAAGTGCGACAGCTGACATTGACTGCATGTATTGATATGTGCAGAGCGCATGAATCAAGTCAACATCAAACCGTCCAAATGATGAGAAAAACGCAGGACACGCAGGAAGTCCAAATTTTCAAAGAAAAGAAGACAGCAAAGCAGTATAGCAAAGGAAACAAACCAGAGTACAGAGAGAAATGCGGATATTGTGGTGGAAAGCACCCAAGAGCAAAAGAGAAATGTCCAGCATTTGGAAGAAAATGCAAAGCTTGTGGAGGAAATAATCACTTTGCTTCATGCTGCAGAATACCCAAGAAAAATCAAAAGAAAACAAGAGTTCAGCACTTCGAAGAAGAAGAGACTGACACTGAAAGCGATACTGAAATCCTCGGGATCGAAGACAAAACCAGAAAAAAGGAGAGAAACATACGAGCAAAAATGCTGATAAATGAGATGCCGGTAACATTTCTTCTTGACACAGGTGCAACAACAAATGTGATGTCTGAGAGCCTGTACAGAGAAGTCACAGGAGATGAAAGAAAGTCTGACCTGCAAGAGACGAAGAAGAAGCTGGTGATGTTCAACGGAACAGAAATGAAGCCTGTGGGAGAGATAGTGCTGCGAGTGAAAAACCCCAAGAACAGAAGGAAATACAAAGTCAACTTCGCAATCACCAAAACGGACTGTAAGCCAGTACTGGGACTGAAAGCTGTACAGCACATGCAATTGTTGATGATCAATGAAGAGAACATTGCAACGATAGCGGCGAATCAGAAAGAGGAGGAAAATGCAAAAGATATGCTCACAAAGTACAACGATGTCTTTGAAGGAGAAGGAAAACTAGAAAGGAAATTACACCTAGAAACAGACCCCAGTATTGCTCCAGTGAAGATGCCTTGCAGAAAGTGGCCGATAGCAGTGCAAGAGAAAGTGAAGGACGAGCTGAAGAGGTTGAAAAAACTGGACGTGGTCACTAAAGTAGACACGCCAACGGAGTGGATAAGCAGTTTGGTCGTAGCAACAAAGAGCAATGGGAAAGTCAGACTGTGCATCGACCCTAAGCCACTGAACAAAGCCCTCAGGAGAAACGAGTACCCCATGCCAACAATTGATGACGTACTGCCTCTCCTCAAAGATGCAAAATACTTCACACACCTGGACGCGAAAAACGGGTTTTGGCACGTTGAACTGGACGAAGACAGCAGCTACCTGAAAACATTTGAGATGCCTTTTGGCAAATACCGATGGAAACGAATGCCCTTCGGAATTTCACGAGCCCCAGAAGAATTCCAGAGGAGGATTGACATCGCTCTGGCAGGACTGCCAGGCGTGGTGGCGGTTCATGATGACATCTTTGTTTTTGGCAGAGGACCAACCAACGAAGCAGGAGCACAAGTTCATGATACTAACCTGAACCGTTTGCTACAACGATGCCGAGAGACTGGAATCAAACTCAACAAGGTGAAGGCTGCAAAGACGTGCATGAAGAAAGCAGAACACAACAATCAGGATCCTTTCCTCGCTTTACTTGAGCTGAGAAACATCCCGACAGAGATTGTAAACAGTTCGCCTGCTCAGAGACTGTTCGGCAGAAGAACAAGAACACAAGTGCCGACGTCAAAGACATTACTCCAACCTACAGTTGTACCAATCAAGAAAGAACTTGAGAAAAGGAAACTGAAACAAGTGCATTACTACAACAGAAGCGCAGTAGAGCTGACAGAACTGAGTCCGGGACAGATTGTGAAATTCCAACCTCCAGGATCCAAAAAGTGGATCAGCGCCAAAGTAGACCAACAGGTGAACATCCGGTCATACAACATTCGCACAGAGGACGGACGTCAGTACAGAAGGAATCGTCGTCAGCTACGAGACACAACAGAAACGGAGCTTCAGCAGACAATCAACCCTCAACGACTGGTCCAGAGAAGGATGATTTCTGGAAGACATCAGGAAAGCGACACATCGGGCAAGCAACAGCAAGTCATCATTCCATCAAAACAGATGCTGGAAGATAACAAGAAAACTGGAACTGGAACAGATGTCAGGACGCCAGCATCGTCTGTCCTTGAGAACTCATCTGATCAGTCACCAGTCATCAAAATGTCTGAGACAACCAGCATCAAGGAGCCAGATGAAGTTTTCAAACAAACAAGGACAGGACAACCCGAACCAGTTAGTTCTCCTTACAGAACAAGATCTGGAAGACAAAGCAAAAGGCCAGATTTCCTGAAATATGAATGAAACTGAAGACTCTAGCACAATCAGATAAACTGAAAGCATTGCGAAATATGGACATGATGATGATGGATAGTATAATGATCAGAGATAAATGAGGTGAATGAATGTTTGGGCCCTGTGCGTGAGAATGAGTGTTTGTTAAGTTAATGTTGTGATAAAGGTAAGAAACACATTTATTTGTATGGACTGAAAGATAGGAAAAATGATTAATTGTTTTTATTTCCTTAAAGAAAGGGAGATGTGACGTGTGTTGACAGTAAACAGCGTGCGGATAGCAGCACAGCATGATATTCGTTTAAATGATAACTGATTGCTGTTCACTGTGATATGTATATATACTGTAGTCAGTTGAGAATCAGAGGGCGACGAGTAAAGACATAGAAGCATTGCCCTGTCTTCCGAGTTGGCTGTAGAAAGAACGAAACAGAAATATCATCATTATGTTCCCTGCAGCATGGGCGTTGGCGATCATAGCCCTCCATACAAATCTATCTTTTGTCGCAAAATGAAAAGACAAAGAAAAAATGAAGCTAAAAAAGCAAGCCCTATAAGACAGAATTATATTTCTGGTGTATTTCAAAATGTCCCATCTAAGAAAGAAGATGATAAACAATGCAACGGTTAACATTCTTTGGGTTTTTGTTTTTTGTTTTTGTTTGTTTGTTTGTTCTGTTTTGAACACGTTTTTATTCTCGAACATATAGTATACACGATTGCGTGACCTAAAATGCTATTTTTATACTGTTTCATTTTCAGTTTCTGAAGGTAGTGTCTCTATCCTCAGAACAAATTCCATATTCACTGAAGCCACAAATGCCATGCGATGCACTGTATCAATCCTTCATCAAAACAGATTAAATTCTACTGAAATGTATATCTTCATCTGCTATGTTCTATAAACAGAGGGAAAAGCTATATCCTCCAATATCACAGGTAAGTACATTGCTAGTGGGTACATGTGTCCCAATACCACAAGTATGTACACTGATTGTAGGTACATGTGTCAGAATACCACCGGTAAGTACACTGCTAGTAGGTACATGTGTCCCATATCTCAAATAAGTACATTGATTGTAAGTACATGTGTCCCAATAGCAAGGTATGTTCACATCTAGTGGATATATATGTCCTAATATCTCAAATAAGTACGTCGGTTACAGATACAAGTATCCTAATATCACAGGTTCATATACTGCTAGTGGACGCACGTGTCCCATTACCACAGGTAAGTACTCTGGTAGCAGATACATATGTCCCAGTGTCACAGGTAGGTACACTAATTGTAGGTACGTGAGTCTCATTATCACAGATAAGTACTCTGCTGATTGGTACATGCGTCCCAATGTCACTAATTGTAGGTACACATGTCCCAATATCACAGGCAAGTACACTGCTAGTAGATATATGTGTGTCATTATCACAGATAAAGTACTCGGCTGAAAGGCCACAAGTATCCCAGTGTCACAGGTAAGTACAATTTTAGTAGGTACATGTGTCCCTATATCTCAAATAAGTACATTGACTGTACGTACATGTGACCGAACATCACAGGTGCATATACTACAAGTCGAAAATATAACACCTATGTGCAGGCATAAACACACACGCGTACACATGTCTTTTATCTTTTTTCGTATCACTTACACTCTACCCACCAGATTCTTCTTTACTCTCCTTCCATT
>JAPXFY010001190.1:37500-39658 GCA_030674185.1 Monoplex corrugatus
AGTACATAACCAGGAAATGCCTTTGTCATATGACTATAGCGAATTATCAACCGCCTGGTTTGTACAAAAATCGTATGGGGTGTTATGGACATAAGAACAACGGAAAGATAAACTTGATTTATTACAAAATCTGTGTGCTTTACGATAAAATATAATACGATATTCATTTTTTGATTGCTCATACCTTGTGCAGGCAGACCGTCAAATGAAAAGGTGCCATTTGTGTAGGTTATCTGTGTGATTTCTTTTGTTGAGTCTTATCTGGATCCAAACTATATTTGGCATCCATTTGTGGATATTTGCAATCCATTTGTGGCAAACTTTGATGGACACGTTCATGATAGTTCCTGGTACTATCATTTCTTCAAAATTTGTCTGGTAAAGGTTGCAGTCTCTTTTATTTTCAATTTAATGAAAACATATTTCATATTTCAAAAGTTAGCAGAAATAAACATTTGAGCTGTCGTAAAAGAAGAAATGACGATAAAAAATGATATGTTTTTTTCCAAAAGCAACTATTTTCAGCTTGCATAGTCTGTAGCTTTTACGTTTGCAGTGACATCTCTGTCTCTTTCTCTGTCTCTCTCTGTCTGTCTCTCTGACTCAATCTCTATCGCTCACTCGCTCTCCTTTCTCTATCTCTCTGTCTATCTGTCTCTCTGTCTGTCTTCTCCCCCCTCTCTCTCCCACCTCTCTCTCTCTATTTTCCACTCATTTTCTCTTTCTTCTTTTCGGGATAGACTTTATCTAAATTTGCTGTAGACGAGGCAAGAAAAGCAATCAATGAAACATAAATGCCATCTGAAAGCTCAGTCTTAAAAATTGCTACAGATAACTTCATCACTTCATACTCCTAAATGAATCAGTTCATATCTCATGTCCTCACGGAAACAGCCATGAACGAACAGACTCACAGATACAGTTACACAGGCACAAAAGGCAACAAACAGAGCGATACATGTCATGACAAACACAGAGTGTACAAATAACAATGGAAAGTCTAGGTGTAATGTACAAATATCAACCAGGACATTCCTGGGGAAATATATATTGAATAAATATCAACCATGAAAGTCCTGTGAAAGCAAATATAATGAATGAACATCAATTATGAAGGTCCTGGGGAGAACGTATATAATCAATAAATATCAACCATGAAAGTCTTGGGGAAACGTACATAATGAATGAATTTCACCCATGAATGTCCTGGGGGAGCATATCATCATCATCATCATATGCCATGCTAAATGGCATTGGCGATCATGGCCCTCCACATGAATCTATCCATTGTTGCTGCAAGTACATTTCCCACCCTATCCGTCCTCAGCCACCCTGCAAGTCTGTCCAACATTAATTTTTCTCCCAGGGTCTACCTGATGTTATCTTTCCCTCCAGCTTTCCTGTTGTGACCAGGTGCTCCAAGTTCCATTTCCTCATAAAATGTCCTATACATGTTGCTTGTCTTTTCCTTGTCTTCTTTATCAATGATCTTCTTGTGTCTGTCTCCATCAAGACTGTCTCATCTGTTTTCTTTGTTGACCTTGGAACTCAACATGTTTGGTAGAAACACATTTCGGTTGCCGCAATTTTGTTTTGGCTCTGCGTGTTGACTGTCTACGCCTCACAACCGTTTAACATTATCGGTTCTACATAATATTCAAGAACTCTCTTCCTGATTTTAAGTGATAGGCATTTGTTGGTAAGAACGCTTCTCATCTTCCTCAGTGCCGTTTTGGCTAGGCCAATTCTATTAGCTGTTTTGTGGGTCCCTTTCATTTTCTGCAATTAGCATGGTTGTCATCTATGAACGAATGTTGTTTATTATTTTTCTTCCAACCTTTAATCCAGGGCCCTTCTCTGGTTTCTTATGAAGGTTTTTCTGTAATAAATGAATCAAATTAATGACGAACACAACCCTGGCCTGACTGATTCTCTTTTGAAAAAATTTTGGAAAGAGATTCATATCGTATTTCTATTCTAAATTGCTGCTGTTTGTTCTCAATACATATTTATGATTATTCGTAGATCTTTTCCATCAGTATTGAGCCTTTCTGGTTGGTTGATCAATTCTTCGTGTCTTACCCGATCAAAAGCCTTGGTATAATCATCAAAGCATAAACATAAATCCTTAGTCAACCCGACTGACCTCTCTATGATA